>PVIC010020034.1:0-29953 GCA_004025085.1 Thryonomys swinderianus | reverse complement strand
TTCAGGCTGGCCCTGAGCTCACTATGGTGCCCAGGCAAGCCGCCGCGAACTCAGCAATCCTCCCGTCTCTGCCTCCCGAGTGCTGGGATTACAGGCGTGAGCCACCACGCCCAGCATTATATGTGGTTACCGGGGATTGAACTCAGGTCCTTGAGCTTGCAAGGCAGGCGCCGGAACCACTGAGCTAACCCTCCGGCCCATGAGATGCATCTTTGAGGATCAGTTACTCAAAACAGTAATCTGTCTCCAATGTCAGCCTCTCAGTTAATCCTCTGGCAGACACAATCCAAATGTGCCCAGGAGTATTTGATTAGAATTTTACAGGGTAAAGGAAAACAGTGAGCAGGAATCATGTTTGATGTGGCCCCTTGTAGAAGGAAGTAGTTGGTGATTAATCTTTAAGCTATCTGGATGATGTTTCCAGAAAGAACATATAAATCAAGAGGCTTCTTTCTTTTTTCTTTTCTTTTCTCTTTTTTGTTTTGTTTTGCTTTGTTTTGTGTGTGGTACAGGGCTTGAACTCACAACCTTTACCCTTGCAAGGCAGGGGGCAGTGCCACTGAACTAAAGCCCTAGGCTGGAGGCTTACTTCTAGAAGATAATAGTCTATGTATCTTTATTAGAGCTTTAGGAAAATAGTAACTTGGAAAACAACTAAAGAACATTTCAGGAGTATTTCAGAAATCAGAAGGGAAGAAACAGTTACTAGAAATAGTAAGTTTCCACTGAACCTGTTTATGGTCTGACATGTTTTAAAAGGCATTTATATTTGTAAAAAGATTATCTATTTCAAGGTGTAATTATTCCTAATGTGCCTCACTTTGAAATCTCTTGAGCAATTAGAGATTGCTGATGAGCAATTCTGAGTATTTGGAGGTAGGTTAATAAAACATTTCATCTGTGCTTCATAGCTTGCTATCATTCTTACATGACTCTTGTCTGGGCTAAGGACCTGTCCACCAATGAAAGTAATTGAAAAGAAAACTTTGCCAGAAGCTGGAGGAGAAGCAGAATCTTAAATGGTGGTTAGTGGGCAAGATTCCAGAATTAATTACGAAGGCTCTAGAAATGACGTAGCATCTTCCTACCTATTTCGATGGACAGAAAGTATCATCAATGCAGAGCTCAATTTCATTTTGCTCTGTGCTTCTCTGTGATTTGAGATCATGTCTGCTCTCAAATGTGATCTTCCATCAAAACCCTGTCTTCATGCATGTCGGCCTGAAGCAGCCAGATGAGACAGCCTGTCTGTCTATCTGACTCCATCAGGTCTCATAGCCAGAAGGCCCTGAGCCTCAATTTGTTTCTTTTGATTATTGGCAGATTGCTGTCTGGGCCATTCTCTGATGTGACTGACTGAGCATAATAGTTATGCCCTCCCTTAATTATCTGTGCTTCCAGTGTTACCCAGTTGGAATTTATGACCATAAGGACAGTGGATTAGAAGCCTGAAGAATTGGGGCTTAAGTCTGCTGCCAGAGATTTACTGTCATTGTTTTAAGTGCAAAATATTAACAGCAGGCCAAGTCTCTTCAATCCTGGCTTAGTACAATTGGGGGGGGCATTATCTGCAAAGGAGTGTGTTTTCCCCCCTACACAGCTGGGAAATCAAACACATAAGAAGCTGTTGAAAACGGGGATTTACGCTTAAGCCTATATCATTCCATATCAGATGGATGTCACCCTGTCTGTATCTGTGGAAATCTGACTCGGATTAGAGACTGCTTTCAAAGTGTGTAGCAAGGGTTGTCTTACTCTTTTCCTGTTTCCTATTTAATATTTTGCAAGACTACTTAAAGAAAATAATAATGGAGTAATCATGTACCATACTGTTATTAGAAATACCTGTATCCTCTGTTACAGCATCATATCTGTTTAACTTTGTCATTTGTGATCCCTTGCACTTTGTGCCATTGTGTTTTAAATGATCTTTTGCATTTAAAGTGATTGGTAGTTACTCTTAATCATGGGGTTTTTTTTTTCTGTCTTTGAGTAGTTTTTAAAATTTTTATTCTTTTAAATCCCATAGTTTACAGTTGAAGTAAAAGAAAACTTCCTCAAAAGTATGCTTATAGAGGTTCCATTTCAATTGCATGGACTCATGTACTTCATCTTCCTTTCTACCAGTGAGCAAATACTTACTGGGTCCCAACAGTGTATGGGGGATGCTCCTGGCTGCTGGGCCAGAGGACAAGAGCCAAGATGTATTTCATCTCGCACTGAGACTCTCAGTCCATAAATACTGAGCAGTAACAATGTGCCATGGGCTTTGCTAACTGCAGGGATTTGAACTGCTTTCTTCCATGGACAGAGGATGAAGGGGCAAACAGGCTCCCTCAAACCTGTCTTACAAGAGTGCATCCATCCATGTTTCTGGAACCTTCATGATTCTTTCAGTTCCCAAAGGTCTTATCTCCTAATACTCTCTGGGGGTTCGGTTTCAGCATAAATTTTGGGGAACACTAGTGTACAGACTACAGTATTAAGGGAGGAGTCTGTCAAGTGCAGCTGGGAAAAGCTTTTACTTCTGGGAGAAGCTTTTACTTCTGTCAGCAAGAGTAGAGAGGGGAGGCATGGAGATGAGGCTTGGAATACAGAGAAGAATTTATTAGGTGGATAAGATCACTCAGAGTAGAGGGGCAGATGTTCAAAACATGAGACATGTTACAGTCACAAGAACCTGAGATCTGTAAAGGTTCTGGAGTTTATCAGTGACCCTGGGTTATTAGAAAATAAATTGTAAGGCAAAGAGAGACTGCCATAGCATGGTTGCATGGGCTTCAGATCATAAAGAAACTGTATATTCAGTTTGAACCCCTTCTTATATTTCCTGCCAGCAGGTTATTAGAAAAGCATGTTCTCTTGTAGTAGACATCAGTTATAGTTATGGGAACAGGAAAGGGAATTTTCCAACAACATAGATTATATAGCTGTACGTGAGACACAAACCCTTGTTGACTTGCTCTCAGAGTCTTCAGATTCAGAGCAGACTGTGTAATGATAAAGTTTATGGTGACATCATCTCTTTGCTCCTGGATAAAAATGCCCATGGGCAAAGAAATTTATTCCATGAAATTAGGAGTCTTGATATTAGTATGTTATCACTGGCAGCTCAGTACTGACAGCTAGCTGTCTTTTGTAAGCTCTTGGAAAAAGCCTCACGTGTCATTACCTGAGAGTTCAAGCAGGTCTCTCTCTAGATGTTCAGTGCAATGAAGAGAAGAAGTAAGAATGTGGGTAATGAAGCAGATGGATTAGGATGGTTTATCCCTTGTCTCTGATGAAAAGAAAGAAACTCAGTGTAGGAACTTAAGAGACTCCTGATCAGTTGCCTCAACAACATGGAACAAGCTTGACTCTGGGTATCAGGAGCTACTGGTCACAGAGTCCAAGAGAAGGCAGATGTCCCAATTTGTAATGCACAACCAGCTGGGTTTCTAAGGTGGTGTTACCCTGCTGACTTCAGTGGAGAAATCACTGCCTTACATCAGTGAGACCTGTTTTGAAGTCACAGGGAGATGACAACAACAAGGCATCTTCATGGTGCAAATGTTGCACTTAACTCTGCAGGTTTGGGGTGGAACAAAAGAGGATGGGAAGCAGATTGTGAAATTAGTAATGCCCCTAGCTACATACAGCAATCTCAGGTAACATTACAAATAGACATGATCTTCACTTTGATAAACATTTCAAATTTATTAAATAGGTGTCTGTGCATGAGGAATGCAGCTGGACCACATTTTCCATAAGATTGCTTTTAATATTACCTCATTAGTGCACCAAGGCAAATTGAATTCTCTCTTAACATTTCCACTGTCCCTCATTCACTTCTGCTATATGGAGCACTAAATGTAGAATTCACCAGCCAGTTCCTTTTTGTTTGATGGAGATGTTTGTAAAGGAAATACTCCTTATTTCATGTCGTTTTGCCATAGGTATAATTTATTAGTATCAACTTGATAAGCTTGAGATAAAATAGTTTTATTTTGACACTTCAGTTTTGTTTTTTATTGTTTGTACTTAGATGACCACATGTCCAGGTTTATCTGGGACTGCTTGGTTTTATGTCTGTTTTTTCTTTTTTTCTTTTTTTCCCCCAGTGTAATGCTTAAGTGACCATTTTCACTCTCTAGTGTTTCAGTTTGGAAAATAAATCATGTAGTCTTGAATAGCAGATGCTCTGAATATTCTGCTCTGTACTCTTCAAACTAACCATTCCCAAATTCAACTGTGCAGAGTATTTTATTGATATTGTGCACAGAGCATTCTTCTAAAACCACGGAACTTTTGTCCTGCCAACTCACCAGAAGCCTGGAATTCAGGAGTATTTCCTTTCTGCCCCAAGGATCTTTTAACCTACTACTGGCCAATCCTAATTGGTGGTTATATATCATTTTTCTCCTATGAGTGTCTAATTGCTCCAGCACTGTTCACTTAAAAAAAGATTCCTTTTCCTATTCCATTTTATTGGCATCCTTTTAAAAAGTTAAGTGGCTTTGTACATATGATTGTATTTCTGGATTCCTTTCTGATTCATTGAACTACCCTATCGCAACACAAGACTACCATAGTTATCTCCATGTGACTGTAATTTGCCATCAAAACTGAGATTCTCCAGCTTACATATATGTACCATAATCAAACCATGGCCAAATACATTGCTGGCATAACGAATTTTGGTGGGTTTATACCAAAGTGGAAAATGAGTATTGACTTAACAACCAGTAATGCCTTGTATACCACATCATATATTATAATGAGGTATATATTGTTACAAACAGTGCTTCATCCTGTATATCTCAAAAGAATAACTCCCTTAACTTTCATATGACTGTTGGATGCATTACCTTTGTTAATAGTGGAATATCTTTGGAATCATCTTGAGATTTCTGGAACAAATATTGCAGAGCTTCCATTTCCATTGTTTGAGACGCTGCAATTGGAGAATGCCTATGTGATGCAAAAACTGGAAATTTTAAATCAAGCTGTAGTTTCAATTGAATAAATAAGGGTAGATTTGTGCCATTCATCCTGCATATATTACTGTATCTCTGAAACTACTTACCACTCTGATTTTTGTATATAGGGCGTGGGGATTTGGAGGGAACAAGGAAAATGGAAAAAATGAGAATTAAGTCTTGTTAGGTACTGGTACAAATTCTCAACATCATTTGTGATCACAATGTGTATGTAAAATGTATCAATAAAATCAATTAAAAATAAAATAAAATGAATACAACATTTGCAGTTGCGAGGTTGTATCTCCTGGGAATATTTACCAGATAGACTTGAAAAAATAACCAAACTTTCTGGAGTGCTGGCTCAGGTGTAAACCTCTCAGCATTTCTAAACTAAGATTAATGGAGGAAACCTCCAGCCAGTTATCTCCCTTAAAAATTATTCTGTTGTCCACAATAAAGGAATTAATAAAAACAGTTGTTACATGAGTGACTTTATTAGGATGACTGTAAACCAAGCTTTTTTTTTCTCCTTGAGGGATGCTCTGTACAGATTTATAAAATTGTTTTCTGGTAGCCAGTCTTGGGCTTTGTAACTTCTTTTGACCATAGTTTTAAGCAGTAAATTACAAACAACTTGAAAACTGCCATGTAATATGTTCAGCTTATTTTATACAGCTATGAAAAGCTTTTTGGCTGAATTAACATGTACTTTTCCCAGAAGATCCCTTTATGTCACATATTAAAAAACTAACTACATTACCAGGGCATGGGAAAAGGAGTGATAATATTGTAGTTACTGAAGGTTCACTTTATCTTCAATAATAAAATTACCCACCTACCTAGAATTGAACTTAATTGTACAATATTGTATTTTCTTTGGCAATTAACCCAATAGAAGTTTAAGGTAATATATATGAAAAATGCTTTGCAATCTGAGCAGCACTAGGAAGTTGTTAATCGTTGTCATTACTGTATTGGAAAAACTACCTGTGGCCACTCACAGTGGAGAAAAACGTTTTAACAGTGAGCAAAGAACAGCTCACCCCTTAGGCAAGTACTTTATCATCAGAACATTTTTTTAATGATTGTGATTCATAGCAGATGAAAATTAGCTCCAGTGTTTTTCATACTAGAGGTCTTGACCCATGAGTAAGTTATGAATCAGTTTATTGGTTGGAGACCAGCATTTTAAGAAAATGAACAGTAGAATAAAACATAAGAGAATATGCTGGAAAATTATGTAGTGAAAGATTTTTCTGGCATTTCTGAATATCTGCATATATAAGTACACAAATACAGTGACAATGGATGGAAATATAAAATATATTTATGAATCATTGTTCAAAATTAAACATACAAAATAAAATGTTGTTGTCATCATTTTTTTTTTTTTTTTTGTTTTTGAGACAGGATCTCACTTTGTAGTTCAGGCTGGCCCTGAACTCACTGTGTAGCCCAGGGTAGCCTCGTAATCACAGCAATCCTCCTGCCTCTGCCTCCTGATTGGTGGGATTACAGGCATGAGTCACCACACCCGACATTGTGATATGTGGTATCCGGGATTAAACTCGAGACCTTGCCAGGCAGACATTGGAACCACTGAGCTAAATACCTGGCCCTATTTTATTTAAAGCATTTTATGATCACTATAGTAGACTATAAGTTTAGTAGTTATTATAATAAATTAAATTTTAACCCCAAATGTTAAGGCATATCTTCTTTTTTTTTTCTTGAGACAGGATCTTGCTTTGTAGTTCAGGCTGACCCTGAGCTCACTGTGTAGTCCAGGCAAGCCTGGAACTCAGCAATCCTCCTGTCTCTGCCTCTTGAGTGCTGGGATTACAGGTGTGAGCCACCATGCCCCGACACTGTAATACTGATTGCTGGTGGGTGTGAATAATCACGCCTGCTATTGCTGTATGTGGTTACCAGGGATCAAACTCAGTATTTTGTGCTTGCTAGGCAGGCACCAAACCACTGAGCTAAATCTCTGGCCCAAGGCTTTTACATATCATCTGCTCACTGTTCTCAAATCCATATAGAGTGTAGGGATTTAGCCATCAATAGTTTTTCATTAACATTGAGTCATTAAAGTCAACCATCTGTACTGTTCAACACATTTCTTGAGAACTGGGACTATATAAAAGTAGAACAAGGAAAATATATTAAGAATTTGTGATTATACATTATGGTAAGTGGCAATTTTATTTCTCTATAGAACCTAAGTATTTTCTAAGTAGTTGATTCTTCCAAAGTTTATATACATTATAAAATATTTGAATTTTGACATGTATTTCCTGTAGCAGAGTATGTATCGGTTAACTATTACTAAGTAACAAACTATCCCCAAACAAATAATGTAACTGCTGCTTGTTTACTGCCCATTCTGCTGGCCATCATTCTAAGGTGGGCTTTCCCACCAGTTCTGGTTTCAGTGGGCCCCCTCGTGTGTCTAGTGAGCTAAGGATTTACTGAGCAACTCTTATCGCAAGAGTTGGTTTGCTTTTGGTGGGTAGACGTCAGTGCTTCTCAACCTGGCCATTCACACCCTCCACACACTAGCTGAGGCCTGTACAGAGGACAGAGATGGTGTTCTGATTGCCAGTGGACTGTGGAAGGCAGAATGAGGCTTTAATTAGTGCAGCGTCACTTGGGCTGCTTCCTGCTGGTTGCACAAGTCCCAGGCTAGCCCACGTATAAGGGGCACAAGAAATTCTCTTGATAGGAGAAATGTCAGTCTCAAATCAAATGACAGAGATTCAAATGACTGGCCTCATCAGTGTTATCAACCTCTCTGGTCTTTTCTTTCCTGAAATTTCCACTGGAGGAATCCTTTAGACTAACCCCACAGTCTCTCCTGCTTCTAGCACTACTCAAAAAAAGAGAAGATTAATGTGGAAATTATTCTAATGCATGTGTTAATAAGGAAAACATTTACTTAAACTAGGGAAATTTTCTCTCATGTTGATTATAATAAATATTCTACTTTTAACAGAAGGACTGTGTATGCTCTGAGAATGTCCTGAAGTTTGTTCCACTGAACATAGGCTTCCCTAGAAGGGTTGTGTAAATGAAGTGTGAGTCAAAACAAGTGTACTGTGAACCCTCAGTTCAAAAATATTTTTTACATGAGCTCTCATTTCATTGATGTCTCTGAAAGTCCTGCTTTTTAGGTGGAGTGTTCCCCAAAGCAACCTTCACATGTAGAACATAATTGCTATACTTAGCTCAAAACTTGGGCCAGAAAGGCTAAAATGTCATTTAAAGCTTGCATACAAAATGAATATAATCTGCTGAGAATAGTTTCATCAAGTAAGTTTAGAAATAACCAGGTACCAAAAATACATAAGCATTTATTTCTTTTTGAACAAGTTAAGGAAAATTAGAGGAATAATAAAGAAAAACAGAAAGGGTAGGGATAAATATCTATTCATGTGGTAATTATTTTAGTGCATAAGGAAAAATTGAGTTAAATGTGGGATTTGTAGACACCGATGTGCTCTGTAGATTTTACAATATAATCTACTTATTAAGGTAATATTATGAAGTGGGGAAGAGGGCTGAATCCCATGACAGAGAACATGGGTTTGAAGTTAACCATCATGGGTTACCTGTGTATCCCACATTACTTGGTCTTTTTCTACCTTGTAGTAGAAGAGAGATAATAATGGTTTCTGCTTCATGATCTTGTTCTGAGTATTCTGTAAAGCAGAATATGTGGAGGACACTGCACAGTATGCAGTACTTGGTAAATGCTGTGTGTTAATTCCTCTATCAATATCTCATCTGCTTTCTCTTCCACCTTCAAGCCTCCTGAGTGCTTCACTGCACACTTGTTTGAATTCACATATTGCATGGCTGCACTGGAGCCTGGAAAGCAGAGATAAAAGGCAAAGGCACCCATGCCCAAGTACTGAGTGGTCACCCCGATAATACGCTTTGCACAGTTGATGATGTTATCCAGAAATGTGATGCAAAAATTGGAGGTCCCTCAGGATGTTCCTGAGACTTTTTTTGTGAAATGGTTGTATGTTCACAATGTCTGGCACTGAGGTATGTGCTTTTTGAGTTACTAAATGAATTATGTTGAATTAAGTGGACTTACTAAATTTTATTACCACCCTCTATTTCTCTGAATACATAAATTTCAAATTATTATGTATGGCACAGTTTTTGAAAGAAAGTTGTCATATATGAAAGTATGCTAAGCCTAGGAAAGGTGGCACATTTTCAAGAAATAGTTGCAATGCTGAAGCATTTTAATCTTCATTTGGCAATTTCTAATTGTCCCCTGAAAATGTGTCACACTTAACATTGATTGAATTTTGCCACAAAGAAAGTAATTTAATGCTCTTCATGGATCCTTGGACCCTATGAAAAGTATTGATTGATTGTGGAATTTGCCTGGAGAAAAGCTGTGTCAATACCATAAAATCATTATAACTAACTTGCTATTCTTGATTTGGTCACATCCTTATCCTGTGTGGATTTATCTTTGCTTTGGAAGTAGTAAGCTGTGTGGTAAGAAAAAACTTGGTAAATGAATTTCAGTCATTCAGTGAAGAAATGGGTCTTGAGTTCAAGTATTCCCTATGAATACTAGACTCCTAACACTCTGGTTTGCCTAGACTGCACTTAATTGAAAATGTAAGTTTACCATGGATGTAAATTAATTTTGGGAAAAGTTTTCAATTAGCAATAATCGTGCCTCAGATAAACCTCACTGGCTATGATACTGCCACTACGCAAAGCTGGATTTAAATTAATTTTGAAGAGAAGCCACCTAATTCAGTAATCTGATGTTGCAAGCTCAAATTAGCAAGCATTTCACCATTCTCAATACATACATGAAACGTATTAAAATTTTAATTAATCTTGCTTTTGGATTATATTACAATCTAATAATGACATGCCAGTTATTATTAATTTCTACCTTTGAAATACATGTATACTTTGCATAAAGTAGATATCACCTATATAAGTCTGTGTGTGTATAAGTCATTTCCACAATTACACATGGTCATGTCGAATTTAAAATTTTCTTCTGTCCCTGGAAAGCTCTCATTATGATTGGCTCATTTAAAATCCTCAGAGCCCTTTGTCATTTTTAGAATTTCTTACGTTTTCCCAAATTTCTAGTCCACTTCAGTCAAGCTTCTACAAATACCATAGACTTGCAATCAACAGACATTTATCTCTCACAGTTCTGGGGGACGACAAGACCAAGAGTAATGTGTTGGCTAGTTTGGGCCTCATTAGAACCAGATTCCTAACTTTGCATAGTTACTCTCTTACTGTGTCCAAGAGGCCTAGATGACCTTCTTTTTGTGGGTGAGAAGGAGTGAGAGGAGGAGAAACGAATCTAGGAAATCTAACTTTCTCTTCTCATTAAGGCCCCAATCCCATCGTGAGCCATCTGGCTTGTTGACCTTCTTTTTGTGGGTGAGAGGAGTGAGAGGAGAAGAATAAAATCTAGGAAATCTGTCTTGCTCTTCTCATTAAGGCTCTAATCCCATTGTGAGCCTCTTGGCTTCTTGACTTAATGAAAGCCTTATTATCTCTCAAAGGCCTAAGTTCTATGTAGGAGTTTTGCAGTGGCAGACACATTTAGCCCATGTCATCTACCAACATGAATGGGCTGTTTTGCACTAAGGGGGTTGGAGGGATTATTAACAAAGAAGAAGCAGAACCTGAATTTTCCAGCTCCTAACCCTAAGAAGATACTGTTCTGAAGTCCAGAATTTGGACATGTTGAGAATAACTTGTCATCTGCCTGAGCTGTGCAGAATTGCAGTGTTAAAGAGCATAGGCTTTGGTGGCAGTTATTCTTGGATTTAGTTCCTGCTGTACTGAGGACATCATTAGCTATGTGATTTTGGTCAATCTCAGTTTCCTCATCGATAGAATGGGAATAGCAGTATCCATCCCATTGAGTAATTTAAGGATTAAATGAATGGATGTATATAAAATCTTTTAGTCCTACTTTTGGTACATGGTACATTAAGCTACTTATTATTGCTAGAATTATTTAATTCAAAGCCTTTCTTTCCACAGGGAAATGACAGAGCATGATGTAAGACTAAGCCAAAGGGAGGGGGAGCTTTTTAATATCCAAATAATGATATCACTATCATTTCTTACTGAACTGAGGCTCTTAGCTACATGGAAACCTTGTAGAATCTAGCAGCAGAACTTTCATTTATGCTTTCAAAAAATAATCACACATAGTACACTCCAAGTTTAGATGTTGGTGTTGTCTTATTTAACCTTATTTATGTTGTAATTCTATACTGCATAAGGTGAAGCCATTTCTAAGGTAGAGAAATGTGGAGCAAAACGCATGTCTCCAAAGTTTCAGTGAAGTTTGGTAAGTCATAATGACCTTATTAACAATGTTACAGTTTTTTTTACTGTAAAAAACTATTGAATAATAAGCATATACTGGGAGAGAACAAATAGTACTTAATGATTGGTAAACCATCATTTTATTATTATTTTTCTACCATCACCATTGGGAAATCATCCAAGTGTCATTGTGGAAATAAATCATTGGAATAGGGTGGAGAATAATATTTTTATTTTAAAAATAACCATATTGACCTGAATGTTTATTTAGAATGAAGTAAGATCACTTAATCTCTTAATCTCTTGGAATCCCTTACTTGATTTAGTCACATGCTTTGTTAACTTGCTGCTGAGCCTCTGAAGTTTTCCTTATCACTCAATGTCAATACTGAGGCTTTGGGAAAACATTGAACTTATATGTTAACCATTGCAGAAATAAAACAAAATTTCAGGTTTAAAACAAATACTTACTGTTTCTAGCCGTATGGTTGTACTGGATCTGCTGTTTTGAAAGGCTAATTCACATGTTTGTCCTCTGCTGTGCATTAGCTCCATGCTGTCTTTAAACTTGGGTGGCTCTAGGAGCATGGCCAGGACATCAGCCAAAGATCCAGCTTTGTTTGCATGGCACCTTACCCTCCTGCAGGCTAGCTCTGCCTTTTCCTCCAGCTAGCCCCATCATGTTTGTATGCCAATCACATAGCAGAAATGTTCCAGCATAATTTTTTTTTGAATCAAGTCAACATCCTGCTGACCAAAGCAAGTACATAGGTAAACCAAGAGCCAGAAAAGGAGGAAGCTCAGTTACAATGTGTGTGGAGATGGCCACCTGCACTGTTAATGTAATCAGTCTTCCTCACATGCAATGGGATGGAGCCACTTCACCGAGATCTACTTTTTGGGAAGATCTTACCAACTTCTCTCTGTCTCTCTCTCTTTCTCTGTCTGTCTCTTTTTTTTTGGTGACTGGACCTACAGTCTTGCACATAGCAAATGCTGTGACACTGAGCTAGCTCCTTAGTCTTTTTTTACATTTTATTTAGAGACAGAGTCTCACTAATTTGCCCATCTGGCCTCGAGCTCGCAATCCACTTGCTTAGTCTCCTGAGCAGCTGGAATTACAGGTGTGCAGCACGGTACACAGCTCCATCTGGACTTCTTGAGTAGCCACTAACCCTGGATGTTTTACCTATTGCCTGTCTCTTCTGTCTACAGTGTGCTGTAGGAACAGGTGCTTTGCAGTGACACTGATAAGCCTGCTGTTACCATTGTCTTAAAGAAAAGGCATGACTTCTTGGCAGAGCCAAAAATCTATGATACTGATGCTTGAGCCACTTGCCTTTATGCAGAAGTGCCTGAGAGGTACATTCCAGTGGCTGGGGAGAGGGGACTGATTTGTGCCCAGCAAACCATAATCATGCTTTGTGGGGTGATTGGTACTGTGCCTAGATCCTCCCAGGCTGGTGATTTCCTACCTGCTGCTAGAGATACCTCTCCTGTCCGCTCCTGTCCTGTCTTCTCATCTCCCACCTGCCACCAGCATACCTCCTTCCTTGGAAAATTCTTAGCCCAAGGGTCTGAGATAGCTTGCATTTTGTTTCAAGACCATTCTGTCTCCACATGGAACCATCTCAGTGGTACAATCCTAACTCCCTGATTCTTCTGGAATCAGGCTCAGGGTAGAGTTCTGCTGAGGCCACAGCCTTGCTCAGCTGTGTTCCTCATCCCATCTGTGTGTCTCTTTCCTCTGTGCCTGAATAACCACCCTCAGTGGGCCTCCCATATTCACACTCCTGCCTCAGCCTCTGGTTTGGGGAAATCCAACATGATACATTTTAAGATGTTATGATTTGTCATTTTCTCCATGTATTTGTTAACTTCCCATTGACTTAAAAACATAGAACACATCTCAGATATTCTGTGAGGTAACATTGCTGGGGATATATATTATTAAATGCCTAATTTCCAAATCATTGTTGCATGTATAAGCATTGGAGCACTCTTGGAGGAGAGTTATCAACTGTAAGAAAGTAAATTTATGTCCTTGCTTTGCCTGACTACTAGTATTAGGAAGATCATTGAACTTGAGTCTCAATATCCTCATAAGCAAAATAATAATTATAATAGTAATAATAATACTCATAAGAGATAATGGTGAAAATTAAGTTCACTGAGATAAACATATCAAAGGGTTTTTTAAGGGGTTGTAGATTAGTTTTATTTTTAAATAAAATACTCAGTGCTGGTAAGATGGAATATTGAGATAATATAGAATAATGATTTTCAGCGCCATCTGCGACCTCAGGGCTGACCACACTCTGTCCTGGAGTGGCCTGGTGATGCCCCAGGCCCATGCTGACAGGACCTGGCACCATCTGTGACCTCAGGGCTGACCCCACTCTGCCCCGGAGCAGCCTGGTGACACCCCAGGCCTGCTGAGAGGACCTGGAGCCATTTGCAACACCTAGGGTGACCCCATTCCACTGGAGATATGCGGAGACAGACCAGGCAAGATAAAAGCTGAGGAATATTTCTTTTTAACTAATGCATTTAGCTCGGTATATTGACATTGCTGATTTTGATGCTGTTGTTACTCTTTTTATTCCTTCATTTTGAAATAACTATTTTTTTCTTATTTTCCTACTTTGCTGTCACCAAATCTGCCCAACTTTCTGGGTTTTGCTCTCACTATTGCTTACATCTGTATAGAAAAGGGAATCTAGCTTCTGCTTTGCCATCTACTCCTGGATCCTTCTATTTACTTTTGTCCCCACACCCTCTCCTACCTTCCTGTCAGAACCAATACCCAGAAGTAAAAGATACTTAGGCTGCCCTATTTCTTTCTCTGTATTATTATAAGAAGGTGTGCAAAGTCTCCAGCGGTCTTACAGCATACAGTTGGCACTGTTTTATATAAGTCCTTTTAGGCTTTGTTACCCACTGGCATATATGCGGCTCTTGAGATCTATGTGATCTTTATAAATCTGCTAACTCTATTTCATTCTGCTTCTATCCCCCAACCTCACTGATTCCCTAGGGACCTTTTATCCGCAAAGGGTTCTGGGGGTACATTTACAATCTGCATATTGTACACACATTGCTGATTAACTCTAAATTTTGGCATATGGGCATAGAGGTAACTCGTGAGCCCAGGGTCTTCAGAATAGAAATTAACAAACTTTTCATTTCATTTACTGTGTTTAATAGTGATATTGGTATTGATTGTATTATGGTAACAAAGATGATGTGATTGTTATGCTCAAATACCTCCCATGATGTGTTAGAACTGAGAGCTCTCAAGAGTCACTACAGTTTCAAGGTGCCACTTCCAAAGGGTCCCAGATAACAGAAAGAACGAACTTGCAATCAACATTGCCCTGGCATCAGGCAAAAAATGAAACAAATAACATTAGTAACAACAAAAGAGTAGAAATGAGAAAATATTTAAAAAAACAGACACAAAGATCACCAGCACAGGAAAATTCAGAGAAAAGGGAAATAGAACAGACTGAAGCTCAACACCAGGTCTTCTGAGATGGTAACTAAAGCGGATCTAGTAAAATGGAAATCAGAACTCATCTCTGAGATCAAAACAGAGATACTATCCATAGTGAAGGTGATCATGAAAGAAGAGATCAGTGAGATGATAGAATCCAAGGTAGCAGAAGCAATGGAACCTTTTAAACACCTCCAAGCAGAGCTCTAGGTAATGATGAAGGAGAACAAAAGTTTACAAAATAGGATGAATGAAGCAGAGAACTGAATTTCAGACCTAGAGGACAGCATAGCAGCCAATTAACAGGAAAGACATAATCTATGGAAAAGGGCAAGATACTATGAGAAATCGATCCAACAGCTTCTAGATGACTCAAAGAAAAATAACATAAGACTGATTGGAGTCACTGGGGAAGCAGAAGACAGTATACAAGACATAAACAAACTGTTGTCAGAGATAATGACTGAAAACTTCACAGGGAAAGAATTGGCCATACAGATAACTAAGGCCTATAGGACTCCAAAAGACCGTAACATAAAAATATCTACACCTAGACATATAATTATAAATGTTCCAGATATACATCAAAAGAATGAAATACTGAAAGCAGTGAGAGAAAGGAAGAAAATCACCTACAAAGGGAAGCCTATTAGGATCACAGCAGATTTTTCAGTACAAACACTTACTGCAAGGAGAGCCTGGAGGGAAGTGTTTCAAACATTACAGGAAAACAACCTCCAACCTAGACTATTAGATCCTGCAAAACTATCTTTCAGAATAGACGGGGAAATAAGATAATTCCATAATAAAGAACACCTGAAAAACTTCACAAATACAAAGCCTGCACTCCAAAACATTCTAAAGAACATCTTGGAAAAAAAAAACACAGAAAATTCCATACCCATGAGTCCCAGGAGAGTGAATTCATTGGGGCAAGCAAGAAACTAAATGGAAAAGGGGAAAAGCAAGGAAGAAAAGAACCAAGAACAGGGAAACATGGCAGCTCTGAATATGTCCCTATCAGTCATAACCATTAATGTCAGTGGAGTCAATGGGCCAATTGAAAGACACAGACTAGCAGATTGGATCAAGAAGCAAGATCCTACAATCTGCTGCATACAGGAAACACACCTAATTCAGACGGAAACCCATAGGCTGAAAATAAAGGGTTGGAAAACAATCCTCCACACCACAGGAAAGTGCAAAAATGCAGGTGTGGCTATCTTGTGTACAGATAAAATAGATTTCAAACCCAAACTGATTAAGAGATATAAAGAAGGTCACTATATTTTCATACAGGGAATTATCCAAGAGAAAGAAATAACAATCATAAATATTTATGCACCAAACTATATAAAACAAACATTAGTGGACATGAAAAACTCGTGAACCACTAATACAATAGTAGTAGGGTTTAATACTCCATTGTCACAAATTGACAGATCAACTGGACAAAGATTCAATAAGGAAACACTTGAGCTAAATCAAACTTTGGAGCAAATGGACTTAATAGATGCCTACAGAATATTTGACCCAACAAAGTCAGAATGTACATTCTTCTCAGCTGCTCATGGATCATGCTCCAAAATAGATGACATCCTAGTCCATAGAACAGGCTTAAGAAATGCAAAGGAATTGAAGTTATCCCCTGCATACTATCAGATCATAGTGCCTTGAAACTGGAGCTGAATAGCAAAAGAAATTCCAAGATCCTCACAAACACATGGAAATTGAACAACACTCTATTGAGCAACCAATGGGCCACAAAAGAAATTAAGGAGGAAATTAAACAGTTTCTAAAACTAAATAACAACCCCAGTACAACATACGGGAACTTATGGGACACAATGAAAGCAGTTCTGCGAGGGAAATTCATAGCTGTGAATGCCTACACTTGGAAAGTAGAGCAAACTGCAATAAACAATCTAATGGTGAACCTCAGACAATTAGAAAAAGAGGAGCAAGACAAACCCAAAGCTCATACTAGGGAGGAAATTATAAGGATCAGAGCAGAGATTAAGGCAATGGAGACAAAGAGAACAATACAAAGAATTAATGAATCAAAGCATTGGTTCTTTGAAAGTATAAATAAGATCGATAGACCCTTAGCCAACCTTATCAAACAAAAGAAGGAAAAGGCTCAAATCCATGCTATAAGGAATGAAAATGGGGAAATCAGCACAGATCCAGAAGAAGTCCAAAGGATAATAAACATGTACTTTGAAAACCTGTACTCAGAAAATGGAAAATCTAGAAGAAATGGACAGATTCCTAGACACATATGAACTTCCAAAGCTGAACGAAGAGGATATAAAAATGTTAAACAACCTGATATCAATCTGGGAAATTGAAAATGTAATAAAAAACCTACCAACAAAGAAAAGCCCTGGTCCTGATGGCTTCACTGCTGAATTCTACAAAACTTTTAAAGAAGAGTTAATGCCAGTACTTTTCAAAAAAATTTTTTTTGAGACAGGGTCTCGCTTTGTACTTTAGGCTGGCCCTGAGCTCACTATGTAGCCCAGGCAAGCCTTGAACTCAGCAATCCTCCTGTCACTGCCTCCTGAGTGCTAGGATTACAGGTATGAGCCACCATGCCTAGCACTTGTTAATATTTTTAATGAAATCGAAAGGGAAGCAGTACTCCTGAAATCATTCCTTGAAGCAACCATCACCCTGATTCCAAAGGAAGAGAAAGATCCCACCAAAAAAGAAAACTACAGGCCAATCTCTCTAATGAACATTGATGCCAAAATCCTCAATAAAATACTGGCAAGCAGAATACAGACAGTTATCAAGAAAATCATATACCCTGATCAAGGTGGATTTATCCCAGGGATGCAAAACTGGTTCATCATATGTAAATCAATCAATGTAATACACTATATTAACAGACTCAAGGACAAAAAACATATGATAATCTCAATAGATGCAGAAAAAGCATTTGAGAAAATCCAGCACCCATTTATGATCAAAACCCTACAGAGAATTGGAATCGATGGACTTTATCTCAATTTAATACAAGCTGTTTATGAGAAACCAACAGCCAGCTTCATACTTAATGGGCAAAAACTGAAACCTTTTACACTAAGATCAGGAACAAGACAAGGATGCCCGCTGTCACCACTCTTGTTCAATATAGTGCTGGAAACATTAGCCATAGCAATCAGGTAGGACAAAGATATAGAAGCAATAAAGATAGGAAAGGAAGAAGTTAAACTGTCATTATTTGCTGATGATATGATACTCTATCTAGAGGATCCTAAAAACTCAACCAGAGGACTGCTAGACTTAATTACCAAATTTAGTAGTGTTGGAGGATACAAGGTTAACGCTCAAAAATCAACAGCCTTTGTCTACACAAACAACAGACTCACTGAAAGGGAATTTGGGACATCAATCTCTTTCACAATAACACCCAGAAAAATGAAATATCTAGGAATCAGCCTAACAAAGGAAGTGAAAGACCTCTTCTCTGAAAACTATAGGACTCTGAGAAATGAGATAGAAAAGGATATCAGAAAGTGGAAAGATATCCCTTGTTCCTGGGTCGGGAGAACCAACATCATCAAAATGGCTATACTCCCACAACTATTATACAGATTCAGTGCAATTCCAACTGAAATTCCAACAGTATATACTTCACAGAGCTAGAGAAAATAATTCAAAAAATCATCTGGAACCACAGGAAACCTAGAATAGCAAAAGCAATTCTAAGCAACCACGACATTGTAGGGGTTATTACAATCCCCAACTTCAAACTCTACTATAAAGCCACTGTGATAAAAACAGCATGGTACTGGCAAAGTAACAGACCCGAGGACCAGTGGAATAGATTAGAAGATCCAGAAACAACCCCGGAGATGCTAAGCTACCTTATCTTTGACAAAGGAGCCAAACATCCTCAATGGAGGAAAGACAGCTTCTTTAACACATGCTGCTAGAAAAACTGGGCTTAACCAGCCAAAAACTAAAGCTAGACCTATCTCTTTCACCGTGTACAAAACTAAATTCACAATGGATTCAAGACATTAAAATAGAAACAATAAGCCTGCTAGAAAACAGGTTAGGTAAAACTCTTGGAGACATTGGCTTAGGCAGAGCCTTTATGAATAAAACCTCTATAGCACAAGAACTAGCAGAAAGAACCAAGAAATGGGATCTCATCCTACTAAAAAGCTTCTGCACAGCAAAAGAAGTCACTGGCACTGCTAAAAGACAGCAAGCAACATGGGAAAAAGCCTTTACTAGCTGTTTGTCAGCCAAAAGGCTATTATCTACAACATATAAAGATCTTCAACAGATCAGTCTCCCCAAGTTTAAAGACCCAATTCAAAAATGGGTATCTGAAATGAACAGACACTTTTCAGAGGCAGAAGTCAAAGCAGCTAAGAAGCATATGAGAAATGTTCAACATCACTGGTCATTTGAGGGATGCAAATGAAAAGAACGCTGAGATTTCATCTCACTCCACAAAGAGTGGCTGCTATTGCAAAATCAACCAACAATAAATGCTGGCGAGGCTTTCGGGAGAAAGGAACCCTTTTCCATTGTTGGTGGGAACGCAGACTGGTGCAACCGTTGTGGAGATCTGTGTGGAGTTTCCTGAGAAAACTAGGACTAGAAGTCCCATTGAACCCTGCTATCCCCCTGCTAGGAATATACCCAAAGGAATTTAAAAAAATCACATTGGAAAGACAGATGCACACCCTGGTTTGTAGCTGCTCAGTTTGTGATAACTCAGTCTTGGAAACAACCCAAATGCCCACCAACTAGAGATTGGATAAAGAAGACGTGTGCATGTGCGTTTTTTTAAATGGAGTATTATTCTGCCATATAGAATGACAAGATTCATTCATTTATGTGCAAATGGATACTCCTGGAGGACACACTAATAAGTGAAATAAATAGATCACAGATATGCAAATACCAGATCTTTTCTTTGATATGAGCACCTATAGATATAAATGAGCTCTAGAAAGTATGGCAATTTTTGCAGAATGGGAAATTTTCAAAGTAAATTTGGTGTGGGAACGTAATGAGGGGAAGGAATAAATATGATTCTCAAAGAAAATAAAAGAGTATGTGTATAGGGGGTGGGGAGGTGTGGGTGGGTAGAGATGTGGCTAATAATGAGAATTAACTTGTGTCATATACTGGTATAAATTTCCCAATGTTGTATGTGACTGTTAGATGTATATAAAATGTACCAATAAAGAATTCCATTAAAAAAAGGAATAATGATTTTTTTGCTTACTACTTTTTTTCCCAAAAACTAATTTTCTTCCTTACTGTTTTTATAATGTAGTGACAATTGAAACATATGTTTTGTATCCATATTCTGGGGATATGAAGACAGAATTTTGGCCTTCAACACATCAAACAATAAGATAAAGGAATGTTCATTTCATTTATTGTTATATTTTGATTTCCCCTTTTGAATGCTACTTCAGACATATGGCAAATAAACTTTAAAATTAGTAAGCTTTTAGGAATAAAAATGATATCAATATTGTTTGGGACACATAGGTGATTTTTGGTCAAAAACGAAGCTGATTTTAGTGAATTTCCGTGAGCTTTAGTAAAATTTGGTTATCAGGATTGGCAGGTTGTAGTTTTGTTCTGGAAATGCCACATTGTAGTACCGTATTAGTGGTAAAACTTTACCTATATTTTAGGTCAGTCTAGTGTTGAACAGCAAGTAATATTCTTAAACTGGGCAGTCAGAATAGCCACCAAGCAATCTCCAGCACAACTATTTTCTGCTCAATGAATGTGAAATACTAAGGACTTTACATAGCACCATGGTGAAGAGACACACACACACACACACACACACACACACACACACACACACACACGTTCAGGGTGCCAGTGTGTGCAAAAGCCTCTTTTGTGGTCACTTTTCTAATTATAGTATATTTTCTTCCTTCACTTCTTGCTCTATTTCATTCCTTAAAGATTTTATGTTGTGAAAATGTTTTCTTCAGGCATTTGAAAAATTCAAGGGAATGGAAAAGAGTTAGCAGAGTTAGATGCCAGTGAGGATTGATGCTGATTATTATGTAATGTTCATGTAATAAATGGGGACGAAAACCCCATGACTGGTAATGGGTGAAGGACTGTGTTGGATGCAGCATTCTTATGGGTGTTGATATATGTCATGGACACCTCATTACTGGAAAAAACAACATGCATTATTGGGTTTAGAGACAGGTTGATGGATTGCTTAATCAACAAATTAATAACTGGATAAAAGGAGCATGGAATTTTACTTCTCCTAAAACCTCTAATTGTGAGATTTGTTACAACTAAGGTTTTTAATCTTAATGTCAATCAACGGTTGACAATGACTCTTGAGTTTGTGTTGATTCTGATATGATTAAAGTATAACTTTTTAACTTTTTAAAAGAATGAAAATTGGTAAAGATTTGTGCTCAACTCTGTTAATAACATATGAAATAATTGATTTAACTTTGGTTAAATGGCTCAGTCATGCCACATTTAAAAATTATAGTGCTGCTATTATATAATTGGCTTCAGTCCTGTCTTGCAACCTTTTGCTGATGGAGCAAAAGAAACCTACACAAATATGGAAGAAATTATCCACAGCCTTAGCAACCCCCATGCCACTCAGAAGAATGAATTATTGTGCATAAACTCAAACTGAAAATACTGAACATTCTTTAGCCTGGGGTGTATGTTAATTACTGTGCTACTGTGTTTTGTTTGCTATTTAAATTGTTATTTTGCAGTAAGTTTTCTTGAAAGTGGTAGACATTGTTCCCTTCAATACTTAGAGAGTGTAGAATAGATGGGGGGATGAAAAAGAGATAGGGGACAGGAGAACCCTCCAGCTTTCTTAATTTTTTTTTATTCTAGTCCCTAGAATAGAATAATCTCATATTGCTTTCATATTATTTTCATTTAAGGAATTTAGTAGTAGATTATATGATTGAACCTGTTGGGTATCTGACTAGGTGATTAGAACCATTGGCCCCTCTGTTGCTTCTGTGAAGATTATTCCATACCCTCGTCTGCTATAATCATAAAATTCCATTGTTTCATTTTCACTTCTGGTAGATTTGAAGGTCTGGGTCTTAAAATTAATGAACATTTAAAAATTAGCTTAATTTATTTTATGAAAACTATATGCCTTTAAATTCATAATTTATTTTTGTTCTCAACATTATTATTTTCTGTATTTTGATCTCATGGTGAAGAAATTTCTGGATATATTTATCCAAGACATATGGTATTTATAAGCACAGACAGAGGCCAGCTTGATTTAGCAAACATTTGAATGATAGAGAAAAGAGGCAAAGGCAGGAGCTTTACCAAAGGCATAGTTATCCTTGAAACATAAAATCGGAGTCTGAATGTCTTGGACTCAAACAAGCCAGAAATAAAGTTAATATTTATGTAGGTATAAGGGCTTCAGCATTCTACAACAGCATTATATAACTGAGACAAAATAAGGTAACCCTGCTTAAAACATCTTTTAAAAGAAGCAGCAAAGTTATATAATTAGACTGCATTTATCAAGTAGCATATTCCACCTACACAAGCTCTGTAGAAAGACTGAAGAACTAGGGAGGAAGGATTTCTAAGGAATGATGACTAAGAACAGTTTGATATGTGCACTGGTATTAGCTTTTCCAACTTTAGGTATCATGTAGAATATCACTTAGTGTCTAATCCCCTGTGCAGTTTGATTACTCCAGTTTTGAGGGCAAAATATGAGTGCAATGATTTGGGAGACAGTGGTGCCCCTTTAAAAACAGTCTGAGGAAAAGAAAGCTGAAACAGCCGACTAAGAATGTTTGCTTGAAAAACTTGTTTTCAGTATTGGTAAGTAGAGTAATTAGGTCTGCCCAGAGCATGTCTTCTGTGTCTTGAGATCTATAAGACAGAGGATTGGACTGATATAATGCTATTGCTGTTTCAGAGAATACAGAATAGTTTAATCCAACAGCATCCCAGGAAAGTCCAAAAGAGAGGAAGCAGGAATGAGGTAGTAAGTACTGAGATTTAGGCCAGTGGTTAGTGCTTTTGGGAGGTGTGCTAAACAGTTCAGTCACCATCCCTACAGTGGCCTCTGCTTCACTTCTTCAATAGTCTTTATAACGTGTGTCTCACTCCTGCAGGATAAAACCTGAAACAATGGTAGTTCCTGCTGTTGAAGTGTATTTGCTAATTGAGTATCAGCAAATTGGAAAATTAAACTCCTACCAATTTTCTAGATTGTTTCCTATTATTTTCTTCAGTGTTAGAGTTTGTTGAGATAATGAGAAATGTCTTCCTACCAACTGTGTCAGATACCAGAAGGTTAGTGCCTTTTGTTTATCTCAAATTTTGAGTGACAACTTTGAGTGAAGAAATTAAAAAACAAAAAAACCAAAAACAAACAAAAGTGTTCGTGCCAAATTAAGTGTAATTGTGGACATTGCCACCATTGAAGTAGATATGTAGGCAGTTACAACTCTTTGTGCTCTCTTGTTAGGGTAACTGTCTGGTGTGAACATGTATGACATGTGTGGCTTCCCTATTTTCCATGAAAGTCTCTACTCATGAATCTTGTAACTCAAAGGAGAGGTGTAAGCGAAGTAGTGACACCAAATATGGAGTAAGGATTCTCAAGACGCTGACCGGTCCCAGTTAATGACTTGATACTAGCGAGAAGCAAAATTTGTCAGAGATGGGGAAATTGCCTCAGATTCCAACCTTTATAAATAATCATCATTTGTATTATATGAAATAAATTCTAGCAGAGGAATTTGGCAAATAACTGACTTGGTGTTTGAAGACATTTGGTGGCAATGTAATCATTTCATAATGTTTCTCTAGCATTTTATGACTTGACATTAATATGAAGGAGCAATGGATGGACTTAAAAATTCTCAGTAAAGAAATTGTTGGGTAGAAATTGCTTTTTTAAGCTCACTTTTTTATTATTAATTCTACTTGTCTGACGATAGAGGCTAGATTTTATGTAGAGCTAATTAAATTGGGCAACTGTAATTCCAGTGTATAATTTTGATGCTGGAAACTTAGTTGTCTGTTTGGTGGCAATTGAGGAGATGATGAAATGGTGATGCTTTGCTGCCTAAAGCTGCCACCTGCAAATCTAAGCAGAGAGCCTAACCCTGCTGCCTGAGCTGATAGAAATAACTGTGCTCAAGTGCTCCTCCCTTCAGAACCAAATTTCCAAAGCTTCTTCAAAATATTGGATTTCCAGGAGCTGTAACAATTTTCATTTACTTGAAGAAATTGACTCCCAGTAGACTTCAGAGGCGTTGCTCTTCTGCATGGATGGGCTTTAAAAAAAGAAGTGTGAAAATAAATTGCTCCTGAAATGTTATGGTGTGAATAACATGGGCACTGGCCTGAAGAGATCCGGGTTGCGGCCTCAGCCCTTCTCTGAGTTTGCAGCCGGTGTTCCCTTTCCTTGTCTGCTTGGGATGGGCTTGGTGGTGGAGTAGAGGGTATATTTGAGAAAACTGTCGCTTAAAAAACCTGTAACTGAAGGACCAAAATAATTTGTAGGAGTATCAGTATGGAAGGTGTTAATACAACTGTATCATTAAATACTTCTCAAACCAATAGGAAAGGAGATTCTAGAGCAAACCTAACATATTAATAGATATTATGAATAGGGAAAGGAGGAAATAACAGTAATTTCAATATAAGAACTTATTTTAAAGGCTGATATCCCCTGCCAGTTTTTGTATTTGCTTGCAGTCTTTTTTAAAACATGACTTTTTTGGGTAACATACACCTTTTATTCATGTATGTGTGTGAACTAATGGAAAAAAACCCCAATAATTTAAAAGTACTTACTTTTAATTCTGCCACTCAGAAGTAACCATTATTAACATTTCATTAGCATCATTCCAACTATATTTCTAAACACATAAATAAATTTATATGTATACATGAGAGCATAGTTTTATAAAAGTGAGATCATTCTATAGATACTCATTTAATATGAAGCCTTAAATTCTAGTTTTAGTATTAACTGCCTCTCTGTGATGCCTCCTGCTGAGTTTCTTCTGTTCTACTTGACACCATGCCTTGAGTTTTGTTATGTGTATTATTATTTTTACATTGTACATGCTTTAAACATTCATGATGTCAGGGCCAGGGAATTAGCTCAGTGGTTCTGGTGCCTGCCTCAAAAGTATAAGGTCATGAATTTGATCCTCAGTATTGAAAAAAAAAAACCCAAACATTTTTGCTGTCCTAGAACCATAATTCCTGTTTGTTTAGTGCCAGCATTATATTTAAATGCAATCAGGGTTCTCCATCCACTGTGTACTATATTGTTTATCTTACTTCTATAATTTGGCTTTGTTTTGTATTTAAGTCAAACATAAGGTAGAGCTCCTAGGTACGTATGTGCATGCGCATGCGTGCACACGTGTGTGTGTGTGTGTGTGTGTTTTATGAGGGCCCACATGCTTGCCAAGACATTTTGATATAATATTCTTCAACTACATTTATAGCCATGGCTCCATGCTCTTCTAGTACTAAATGTTGCTGTACCAATGTTTAAGAAGTATCTGTTCTTTCCCTGTGATAAGTTATTTGCTTTTTATGCTTGGGTCATGACAAAACAATTGTTTTTGTAAAAAAAAACTTCCTTTGAACTAGGATATTTTGCATAGTTGCTTTGCCCTTTTACATCTTGCTTGGAAAGACTTTTCAAACATTTTTTTCTTTTCTCATAAAATATTAGTGACCTCTTGATTTTCTTCCTTTATCAGAGACAAGAGTGTTTTTCTGTTCATGGGCTGAGAGACAGGTATTACAAATTCTCTCCATTCCTCTCTTAGAGGGGAAGCTGGAGGACTCATGAATGCCACATATATTCTTAGATCAGCTCTATTTGGTGAAATATTGTGCACCTGGTTTATGGCAGTGTGTGTGTGTGTGTGTGTGTGTGTGTGTGAGAGAGAGAGAGAGAGAGAGAGAGAGTGTACTTTCTATTACATAGTGAAATATATTCAGATTTTAGTTTTCTTAGTTCATTTTGAACTTCAGTATTCATCATTTTCTTCAAAGAGAATCGTTCTCTCCCATTATTCTCACTTGGGGGTGTTTCTGCTATTTTCCAGAAAAGAGAACGTACAAGAACATTTATTCAACTTGTCTCTTTCTCCGTGTCTAGTTAGGATCAAGAGTCTCAGCATGCTTGGACTCATCAGTAGCTTGGAGGAAGGTTCAGTGGTTAGAATCAACCTCCAAACTTCTGCAATTTTCTTAGCTGTCAGTGTTCTCACATTGGGTCAAGCTTTGTTTTGTGTTTGTTCTGCCTTCTTTTAAACTGGTTTACTCCTGGTGAAATGTGTTCTGTGAGGCAGTTTTCATCTTCCCTCAGTTTTAAACCTGAAAATCAGCACAGGATTGAGTTAAGCAGAGAAGTTGCTGCTCTGGCCTTTGAAGATGGTTTGTCATCCCTGTAGGGAAGTTGTCTGGAAGAGTAAAAGCGCCTGCGGGAGTGAAGCTTATCAGGACAGTATTTAACTGAACACCCGCTGGCTTTTACTTTTTTACTTTTAGCTCTGTCAGTATCAAGAGTATCATCTTGATCCTTTTTGTCATCACTTACAAACTGAATCAGAAAGAACATCCACACCTCACTAACTTTCTTTGGGAAATTCTTATTTTTCCTTAGTTTATTTTTCCTTTTCCTAAAGAGGGTAAAGAACCACAGAGACAGAGAGGGAGAGACAGAGATAGAGAGAGAATATCAAGTGTGATGTATTTATTTTAAAAACCCAACCTTCTTGATGTATTAAAAACAAAACAGCAGAGTCAGCTAAAATAAGGTGCTCTCATTAACATGCATGGAAGGATGTTTTCTTTTCTAAAATGTTTTTCTGCAGAAATTCTTACCAATTTGGAAGATAGAATTACATCAGATCAACAACCCCCGGTTAAAGTTATCTGTCTGTTTTATTTCCATATGTCATTAATTGAATAGGACTGATTTTCTTCTGCTACTATACATGGTTCACCTCTGAGAATAACTAAGTACAATATTCAATTCTTCTGCTGTGTTTTTTTCTGGGTACAGAATGCTGCTCATGAGATCTGCCTCAAAGTGAGGCTGTGAGGATTAAATGAGTAAGTATATAGCAAGCCTGTGGGAAGCTCATAATCAACATGATATGTCCACTTGCTCCTGCTGCTGTCTGTTAAACTGTCCAGTGGAAGTTTTCTCATGAGGGATTGTCCTAATTAAGCATTTTCCTTGAAGTCATCATTAATGCTGCATGTAAGATTTTCGCATAGTACTTAGAGTGCAGATTTTATTGG
Source organism: Thryonomys swinderianus (assembly GCA_004025085.1). Lineage (NCBI taxonomy): Eukaryota > Metazoa > Chordata > Mammalia > Rodentia > Thryonomyidae > Thryonomys > Thryonomys swinderianus. The sequence continues at coordinate 2,830 of PVIC010020034.1, read as the reverse complement.
TTTTACATTAATTAAACTTTCATCTCAAACATGCTTTGCTTGTTAAGGTGTGGTGTAGGTCATTGCAGTCACTCTCCTGGATGTGTCTCCACTGACAGCCCTCTCCTTGGTCACTGGGCCCAGGAAAATAAGGGGACACATGTACAGCAGCACATCCATTGCCCCTCCATGAGGAATGGTGTAGAATTCAGGACTTTTATTGTCATATTTCTGATTTATTCTTGATCCCTCTACTGTATGGCTGATCATTCATTATTTTGCATTTCTTCAAGAATTTGATTCCCTTCATAATAGCTAGTTATTTTAACTGATGATTTGTTTTATGCCATCCGTGTTGCTCAGGTATAATCAGACCTGGAGCTATGCCACTATCTGAAATGCGGTTAGAAATGCAGGACCTCAGATTTCAACTCAGACCCACTGAATCACAGTTGGGGTTTTATCAAGATCTTATCCAAATTCATAGATTAGTGTTTAATGCTACACTGCCATATACCCGAGACTTTCCTTGACAAAAGAAATTATAATACTCAAGGAACAGTCTCAGGTGAGAAGATTTTATGCATCTGAAGTGGATGCTTCCAACTTATAATGAACAATTATAATTAAAAAACATAGGTAAGTACTATTGTTCACCTAATAGATTGGTAAAAATGCAGAGGCAACGATATACTTGTGGATTATCTAGAAGGACATATTGACAATGTTAGAATTGGGGGATGATGGGAATAATCCTTAATAGTAATTTAGCATATCAGAGTTCTCTTCTTTAATTCAACAATCCTACTTGTGGAATTTATCCTACTGATATACTTGGAAAATCTCTTGTACAAAGATACTCATCACAGCCTTATTTGTAAATGTTTGTCACAAAAGGGCCAATTATATGCTCTTTGGAAATGCATTCTCCCATGCAATAACAAATGGGCCCAAAAATGCTTTTATTGGCATTACTTGCAATAATCTCAGACTGGAAATAACCAAAATATCCAGTAACAGTAAAACAAACATATCTATATTTATATATTAAAAAAACTACAGAAAAGGCAAAGTTTGGATAAGTTATAGCATTTGGGAATTGATAGTGGGAATAGAGAATGGTGTAACTGCTATGGTAGGAGTTTGGGCTTTCATCAAAAAGTTAAATGTGGAAAGACAATCTCATATGACAGTTCAACCCATAGATAAACTTGCAAAAAAATGGAGTACAGACTCAAACAGATGCTTGTGTGCAGCCATAGCACCCAAGTATTAGTCATAGCAGACAAAATGTGGGCTTAACTCATGTCCATCTGCAGATGAATGGAGAAATAAAATGTATTTTTATATAAGTATTTTATATTTATACATATAAACATATACAATGAAGATGCCAGTTTAGAAATGGTATTTTCTAGAATATTGTAGAATTTTCTAGAATAGTGATAAACTGGGGTCAGGGATTTAGCTCAAGTGGTTCTGTGCCTACTTTGGAAGTACAAGGGCCCAAGTTCGATCCCCAGTACCACACACACACACAAATAGTGATAAACCTTGAAAACATTATACTAGATAAACTAGTGATAAAGGATAAATATTTGATTCTACTTCTATGAATTGCTTATAATATGCTCATTCATAAAAACAAGAGACAACAGGAAAAGAGGACATGAGGGGCAGAGGAAGAGAATAGTAGAGAATCATTAATGGGTAGAGAGTTTACTTTTGGGATCATGGAAATATTGTGGAAGTGAATAGTGGAGATGGTAGCACAAAGTCAAAAAGTACTTAATGCCAATGTATACTTAAAATGCTAAATTTTATATAGATTTCATATATAAAAATTATATATATATTTCACCTAATATAAACAAATTATAGTATATTCATATAAAATAATATTACAGGTACACTGTAGTATTAGACTTCTTGGAAATTCATCAAATTTGATACTTGATACATTTTACTGTGAAAAATTTGCCTTAGTATTCATTTGTTTTGTATAGAACACATAAGCTACACCTTGCCTTGTGACTTGCTACCTTTTCCCACCAAAATGTTTGTTACTTGCTGGTTTGGTACTTGTTGGATCTCTTGGAACCATTTAGCAGTGAATACCAGGGTATACCATTGTATACAATTATGAAAATATACCTACCACAAGGACGCTGAACATGATCAGTCTCATGTACACGGTTAAGAAAGTCATGTGCAAGATAGTGCATGCTATTAAATGTGTGCAAGTTCATTTCTAGAAAGGATAAGTAAGCAGAACTAAACAAAAATGTATACTAGTGAAGTAAGTGATTAATGTAAAAAGAAAAGCAAGGAAGGAACTTCCATGGACTATCAGTATATTATTTTTTGCTGTTACAATAAATTATGTGAGAGTGTGACTATTTTAAAGAAAAGAGTTTTAGCTGGCTCACAGTTCTGGTGGCAGGAAGGTCTGGACCAGATGATGGTGTCTATTGCAGATTGAGTGAGGACCAAGAGGCATGTGGAGGTTCTTCTGGGTGCTGCCTATTTCTTATCAGGGTATTTACTTTTAATGGTTACATATTAATGCATTTTATGCTTATACAAATCTTAGCACTGTTATATGTTTTAAACAGACATTAAATAAATGCTTAAATAGTTGGGATGATGGTAGGGTAACAGGATATGGTGACCCTGACACAATTTGTGTTACTTTTAATTTTTTTTGAGCCAGGATCTTGCTTTATAGTTCAGGCTGGCCCTGACCTCACTATGTAGCCCAGGCAAGCCCAGCAATCCTCCTGCCTCTGCCTTCCAAGTGCTGGGATTACAGGTGTGAGCCACCATGGCTGGCATTGTGGTGTGAGGTTTC
>PVIC010020033.1:0-29831 GCA_004025085.1 Thryonomys swinderianus | reverse complement strand
AACTGGCTGCCCAAGAGCATTTAGAACATATGTTCACACAAGGACTCATACACCACTGGTCAAGGCAGCATTATCCACAGTTCTCCGAGAACATTTGTAAAATGAACGTCCACCTAATGATCAGAACATCAACAAAATGTGGTTTGTCTGTGCGATGAAATATCTGGCAATAAAAAGAAGTGAAATGATATTGTGTGCTGTAGCACAATATAGAGGGTGAGAGAACCACTCTAACAACACCACCTAGTATGAGGGGTTTAGGACATTCCCCAAATATAAATAAAGAGCCAAATAAAAGCTAACAGGAAATAAAGAGCTAGATTTTTTGTGGAAGAGAGGGAATCAATAGACAGAAGGACAGGGAGGGAGGGGGAAGAAGAGCACACAATTGGGGTTATGATGTGTTATGTACATGTACTGAGTCCCCAGGAGGAACCTAATAATTAAGTACTTCAAACATGTACACATAAAAATATGAATTAAAAAAAGAGAGTAGAGTGGCTGTTACTAGTGGGTGGATTGAGTGTGGAGTGAGTATGGGAGTAACCACTGTTGAGTATGGGCTGTTTGGGGAGAGAATAAAATAGCAAATTTTCTACAATTACATTGTGGCAATATTTACATAACCCTGTTATATACCGAACTCAGGAAGTACATTTCATAGTACATGTATTATATCTCAATGAAGCTGAGAAAGCTTTCCAAATTGGCATTTCTCTGCTGGCTTGTTAAAAAAAAAAAAAGACATATCTTTCATATATTCCTATTTAATCCTTAGAAACTGAAATATTAGAATACTAAACATTGAAATTAACAATACAATTGCACAGAACTTAAAGGAACCTTACAATTCCTTGTATAAGAGTAAAACGCTGGTGCCCTGAAGCCAGGCATTGAACTCAGGCTCTTGTATGTCCAAGATTGATGTGGTACCACTTGAGCTAAATCTCCAGCCCTTTTGTGGTAACCTTTAGTAAGCACAATATAAAGAAATTGTAGATAAAATGCTAGCTTTTCGAAATACACTACAAATTATAAATACTCCTCCACACTCAAATACAAAACAATTCACTATTTAAATAAAATACATCCTGTTGGTTTTATTTATTTCATACATTGCCTTCCTGGGATTTAGACAGTAGTGATGAAACTGTACATATATACTTGGTATATTGACTTGGGAAGCAGAAAATAAGAATGAGAGAATGAAGAAGCAGGAAAGATAAAAGATATGACAATGTCAAAATAAAGATACTCTTACTAGCAAAAGGGTAAGATTATTTCATCTTTTTATGAATCCATCTTTCATCATGAAGTAAGAAAATGACAGTGGTCCATAAATTAGAATATAAGTTTAAAAAGTAACATTTAGTATTTGAAATACCAAAGTCATCTAGTAATGTAAACTGAAAGCTTTCTGAAATAACATATTTCCTATCTGGAAATAAAAGGGAGGAATGATAGCTATATACGGACCTTGACATTCAGCCACATTTATAATCTTGACGCATTTGGTAAACATTTTGATAATGTTGCCTTCAAGTTGAAACAAATGGTAAGAATATGTTCAAAATTTACTTTTCTTAAATTAAACTTTGTCATTACATCTAATCAATTGCACCTCTAATTTATAGAGCATATTCCAAGAAGAAAATATTTGATGAATGCAAGAAACAATAATAGTGCCAGTGAACAGAATTCTAAAATATGAAAGATAAATATAGAGCAAGTAAAGGATTGGTAAGCCAGTATTTTTAGTATCTATGTATATATTTTATTTGTTTATTTTTTATCCCTCTGCTTGTCAAATATTATAGGGATCTGTTCTTTTCTAAAATGAGAGCTTAGCTGAAGCAAATGCTCCACATCTAATTTTTCAGTTACATTTATTAAATTATATTCTATGAGTATCATATTAGCACTTTTTTAAATACAAGAATTTAAAACTGTCATCACTGCCATTTAAAAGTCTCTATTCAGCAAAAAAATATAATGTAATAAATACCAGATTGAAACTATCTTCATGATATCCCACAGCGGAAGTATCTGGGAAGAAGATATCTGGGAAGGAGAGGTAATTATCATTTTACAGAACCTTGTCAGACTCCTCTTAGGAGGGAATCTTTAGCCTTTAATGAACAGTAAGATTGGACAAGAAGCTCTGGTCAGTGGTAAGACAAAAATTTAAAATAGACATTGTCTGTGTCATCTCCCGAGAATATTTGCAATTATTGTGTACTGCAAACATGAGCTCATTGTGAAAAATAGGGCACACACCTAGAGCGGCAAGAAAAGTACTGATTGCCTAGAACTCTTTATTGTTCCAAAACTCAAATTTTTTTCTTTTCAGAAACTATAATTTAGCAAACCAAAGGACCACATGATATTTTGCCAAATCACTTTATTCACATAATTCCTAAGATTATCATCATGTGCTAGGTACACTGATAAGTCAAGGCTTGGTGACTTAAACCTGTAATCCCAGCACTTGGGAGGCAGAGGCAGGAGGATTGCTGAGTATGGGGCTTCCCTGGGCTACATAGTGAGCTCAGGGCCAGCCTGAACTACAAAGTGAGACTGTCTCAAAAAAAAATTAACTTGGAAAATATAAAAATTCTGTAGCTCAAATAATATTCCTTGGTGTCTTTTAAACATGGATGTGGTAATTCTTTGTAATATACTGTAGTAATACTCTACAGCTAATTTAACACTGATAATTCTTACTATAAAAATATTCAGGTCCTTCTATGAGTGTATCTTAAAAGAAATAAGTGCATTTCAACATAGGATGTATGAGCAACTATCCAACAGGACCATTAGCCAGTGGACTATGCCTCAAGCCAACATAGAACATTCTCCACAAAGAATCCTCAAAATGTTCAGTGTCACTGGAATTGTGGGACTGCCTACTTTTCCAAGATCTAAAATAACTCTACCTGAATAAGAGCACTATTGCTGAAATAAGTTCCATTAATCTTTCTCAAATGCTTTTTTTAATTGAATTCTTTACTAGTACATTTTATGTACAGCTCACAATCACACTCAACACTGGGAAATGTGTATCAGTATATGACACCAGTTAATTCTCATTTCTTACTTTTTAAAATCTCTTGATAATATGTATCTGAATCTTTTGCTCACTTCCTGATACCAAACTATGAATTCTCTGCCTGTGAAGGTCTTTTTCATTTGTGCATGTGCACTGATTCTGCCTACTCTTGTTCAATGTCACTTCATTGTCTCTTCTTCCCTCTTTACTTTCTATTCCTACCCGCAAGAAGATTACCTCTAGCTCTTTGTTCATAGCTCTGACAGCCAATGAAGTGTTCAATTCTCACACAGATGTTTCTAGGCTATCTATTTTCATTTTCAAACCACACACCTTGCAAGGAGTTAACACCCAAAATAAATAAAGAACTGAAACAACTGAGTAGCAAGAAAACAATCCAATTTTTAAAAATAAGCAAATGCTTCTCCAAAATAAACAGATACTCAAAAAAAGGTACAATGGTGAACAGATAAGAATTTTCATCATCACTAATCATCAAGAAAACACATACTAAAATTGTAATGAGATGTCACATCAAAACTGATAGGGCCACAAAGACAAACATAAAAGTGTTGATGTGAGTGTAAGTGGAAGGGAAACCTTGTGCACTATTGATGAGCTTATGTAGATATTAAAACAGGCACCAGAGAAAAAGATAGAAAGGTTTCTCAGAAATCTAAAAGAATTATTATGTGAACCAGTAAACATATGTATATATACATATATATGTGTATGTGTGTATGTATACACACACATATATACATGTACATATATATGCACATATATATATACACACACACATATACACACATTCTCAAAGCACTTAAAAGCATTATGCTGAGGAGATACTTGAAGTTCATGCTCCTTGAAGTATTATTCATGATAGCCAAGACATGGAAGCCAACCAGATGCTCATAATCAGTTGAATGGACAAAGAAACATGGCTTTTATATTCAATAGAATATTATTCTTCCTTTAAAAATAGGAAAATGTAGACATTTGCACCATATGGGGAACTGAAGGACATTATACTCTGTGAAAAAAATCCATACTGACAAATACCGAAGATCAAAATTACATATGGAGTGGCCAGAGATTTAGTTCAATGGTTCCTGCACCTGCCTAGTAAGCTCAAGGTCCCTGGTTCAATCTCTGGTAACCACATACAACAATACCATGCCCACCAGCAGTCAGTACCACATACCACAATGCTGAATGTGGTAGCTCACACTGTAATCCCAGCAGTTGGGAAGCAGAGGCAGGAGGATTGCTTAGTTCGAGGCTTGCCTGGGCTACATAGTGAGCTCAGGGCCAGCCAGAACTACAAAGTCTAAAAAAAAAAATTATATATGGTGTTAAAAAATCAGTGTTAAAAAAGTATATATGGTGTTAAAAAATCAGCAATCAGTACCACGTACCACAATGCTGAATGTGGTGGCTCACACTGTAATCCCAGCAGTTGGGAAGCATAGGCAGGAGGATTGCTTAGTTTGAAGCTTGCCTGGGCTACATAGTGAGTTCAGGGCCAGCCAGAACTACAAAGTCTAAAAAAAAAAAAATTATATATGGTGTTAAAGGTTTGAAGCTTGCCTGGGCTACATAGTGAGTTCAGGGCCAGCCAGAACTACAAAGTCTAAAAAAAAAATTATATATGGTGTTAAAAAAATTAAACTCAGAAACAAAGTACAATTGTAGCCACCAAAAGCTGGTCCACAGGAGAACATCAAAACCACATAGTAAGAGAAATGAGACTTTCTATGTACCATGTTTTTTCAGATATCTGAAAATGTAATTCAGTTGTTATTTACAGCACCTTATTTATATTTCTACTAACATGAAAACCCAGGTACTATCAAGTGCTTTGCATTTACTCCTAGCTCTTTTGGATTGTTCTAATAATAAAATAAAATTAAATAAATCAACTGGAAAGGTATCTTACTAAATTGTGCCTCTATGTCTCTGTGTGTTCAAAATGTGTAAGCATATCTTAACTGATTTCAGCACCTTTCATCAAAATAATTAAATTAATTTTTGCATCAAATCCCAGATTTTTAGGAGAGAAGTTGCGGAGAAAAGGTGGGAGAGGGCTTTGTGCTTGAAACAGAGGGCTCTTTACGCCAGAAATTCCTTTGCAATGTGCAGGTGTGCAACATCAATTTTCTATTTCAGCTGTGGCTGAACTTTCCAGGGATTTCTGTTAAAATAAGTTGTTCTTTCAAAACACAACACTCTGTGTGATATAAAACAGCCTCCAGCAATTTACCAAATTGCTTTCTCATTACATTGTAGTTTTAAAAGTATCAGTGATCAGTTTAAGTGTTTCCTCTCAGCATTACGCATATGAGGCAAGATGGTGGAAAACCTGAATGACGATACAGTTAGTGTTCTGTTGAGTTGCAGTATTAGAAATAATAATCATACACATTTCAAGCAAGGTACTGCTCTTAATAATACTATCTGGTGAGTGCTGACAGTGAACAGGCCCAGCCCCTGCCCTGGGGGCTTATTATAGACCCTAGACAGCCAAAGAAGTCTAAATTAACAGTATCAATGTGAGACTTTAGGTTTTATATGCATCTATAAATTTTTCTTCCTTTTCTCTTCACCTCCTCCCCTGTTATTCTTGTAGAAAATCCTACATAAAAAGTACATTACTATAATTTTTCAGACTTCTCCCAACTAGTGTCCACTGAATAATTCACATGCTAAATAACAACATACAAAGTCCTGTGAGGTAGTTCAGAGAAAATACTCCAAGTCCAAGCTTTTTACAGAGAATTTGAAATCCAATTGATAAGTATTTGTAATACAAGACATTAATTACTAAATTACCCTCTCTTATTTCCAAGAGGGAAAACAAAACAACAAAAAATAAAGCCCCAGAAAAAAGAAGGCCTTTTAATTCCACACCATTTGTTCACAGCTGTCTGATGCCTTTGCTTTACCTAGCAAGTTTTCTGCTTTGTATTTGAGGCTTTAGAAGATTTTATTCTACAGCAAGTCCTTCTTAAGAACCTTTTTTTTTTTTTTTTTTTTGAGACAGGGTCTCGCTTTGTAGTTCAGGCTGGCTCTGAGCTCACTATGTAGTCCAGGCAAGCCTCGAACTCAGCAATCCACCTGTCTCTGCCTCCCGAGTGCTGGGATTACAGGCGTGCGCCACCACGCCCAGCCCTTCTTAAGAAACTTTTTAAAAAAATGATTTTTAAAAGTAATGTCAAGCCCGTGCATATATTTATTTTTTATTTTAAAATGAGTCTTTTATTTAAGCATGTAAATACAATGTAGAATTACACCAACATTTGGAAATTAGGAGTTTAATGTGATATAATTTACTATTTAGGTTAACAGGAAAACATATTACCCTCACAGAAGGAAACACCATTACATTTTTTTTTTTCCAGTACCGGGGATTGAACTTGGGCCCTTGTGCATCCAATATTGGCATGATACCACTTCAGCTAAATCCCCAGCCCAGAAACACCATTACAAAGCAACTTAAAAATCAAGACTTAGCACATACAAATACTCTTCTGAGGTGGAAAACTAGTTTACAGTCTATCTTCAATTTGTATGAGTCGCTTTATCCTGAGATAACATTTGAAAGGCTTTTCAGAAACAGAAAAACATGTTTCTGGTTCTAATCTAAATAGCCATATGATATGTGACCTTCATGCAGTAAGGGGTACTCCAGCCCAGCTAGTTCTTTCTGCGGATCAAGTGTATTTTTGTTAAATTGTAAAAATTTAAAACAAATGTCTCTCAAGCTGAAAAAAACCCTCAAGGGCATCATCAGTCATAGGCTTAAAGCACATGCCCAAATAATTAACAGCTAAATCACAGTAGAAAAAAAATAAGAGCTTTTCCTGAACAATGTGTGGCATTACTGAATGTCCTCTTTCAGAAGGTAACTTTTAGGAGGACTCATTTTCTCTTTGCTGCTTTGCTGCATAAATATTAACAAGTCAGTAATGGACAAATAAAAGAAAACTGAAGAAGAGAAATACTGAACAATTTTAATTGTGATTTTTTTCCCCTTTAAAAATTCTTCAGTAGATTTTCTTTAGTTAGAGAGAATTAAATAGCATAGTAGAAAATATAATTTTAAAAGTCTCTATTCTACCTAATATACATTCATATTTCTTTCAAGTTTCCTGTGTCTCTGCTCAATCCTTCAGCATACTCATACAAATACATACGTCTCGGAAAAAATAGTACACATGTCACATTCTCTAACATTTTCTAATATACCACTTCCCATATTAATAGAGAGCCTATCCATGTGAACTTAAAATAACTGAGAATTTCCCATAGTGAGATGAACCATGAATTATCTGTCATTGACCTAACGATGGAAACTGAGGTTTTCCTTCAGCTCAGGGTCTCTAAGAACAATGGTACAATAAATATCCTTGTGTAATATCCTGAGGTGCTTGGGCTTTTCTGTTTCCAACACAGATCCTCCCCACCCTACACCAGGGATTGAGCTCAAGACCTTGTGCTTGCCAGGCACCAGGCCATGGGGCTACATCCCCAACCCTTCCAACATGGATTTCTTCATATGAGATTCCAGAATCAATAATCTGTTTCATTTTAAATTTTGTTGAAGACAGATACTTCTATATCCAAAAGAGATTTAGTACACACTTAAAAGAAGGATAAACCTATTTTCATTTCTTACATCCTCTTTTCATTGATTATTATTGTGGTAGACGAAAAAATTCAGCAAGTTCTTTTCTGCAATAAGATTCATTATTTTCCCTGATGATGAAATTGAACAGCTTTTAATGTAAGTTTAATTTTCCACTTAACATTTCCTCTTCCTTCAATTACTTGTTCCTTTATCTACTTTATTTCTGACTATTCATCTTTTCAAATTAATATCCAGAAGATCTGTCTGTATTGTGAATAGTTTGTTCTATTTTTTACTTTTTAATATTTTAATCACTTGATTTTTCTGAAGTCTAATGTTTCTCCCTGTATGACTACTAGCATTTCTTAAAAGCTTTCTTGGGCCGGAGGGTTGGCTCAGTGGTTCCGGCGCCTGCCTCCAAAGCGCAAGGTCCTGAGTTTGATCCCTGGTAACCACGTATAATGCTGGGCGTGGAGACACGCCCACCAACAATCAACACCGCATACCACAATGCTGGGCGTGGTGGCTCACGCCTGTAATCCCAGCACTCCGGAGGCAGAGACAGGAGGACTGCTGAGTTTGCGGCGGCTTGCCTGGGCACCATAGTGAGCTCAGGGCCAGCCTGAACTACAAAGCGAGACCCTGTCTCAAAAAAGCAAAAAAAAAAAAAAGCTTTCTCAACCAAATTGGATCCTAATACTCCTTATGATATGATGATATTTTGGGGACACATATATTAAAGATTCTGCAGTAGAAGAGCATTGGTGAACCTGAGAGAGGAAAAGAAGCTTCTGACCCACATCTGTGTGAGTCACCAGAGCCTTTTGATCCTCGTCTCATTGATCAAAGGTGAGTGCGTGAGGAAGAGGTTGGCAATGAAGCTGGAAGAGGTTGGCAATGAAGCTGGAAGAGCTGCCATGTTCAAGCACCTGCTGCATAGAGCGGATTCCGGGAGCGTCACACAGACCACTCGTGTCTGCTAGTCTGGACTCGCTTTGAGAAATGCGTGTACACAACTTTTATACAGGCTTCTCTCTTATCAGTCCTACACCCAGATTCCTTCCCAATGTCTTATAACCATGGCCAACCACTCCCCATTGCTCATTAACCCCTGTGGAAATTTTCTTTGTGCCACCCCCGCCCTTCCTAGCCAGCTGGACGAGTAACATGGAATGTTTCACATGCAGCCATTGGCCTCCAGGATGCACCAAAGGAGCAACTTGTGTCTGGTCAGCATCGGAAAACCTGACAAAGAATCCTGTAACCTAGGGCTGAATCTACTCCCCTTTAGTCAGTTTCTCTGAGAGCACTTCCTATGAAGGAGGGAGATGCTTTCGCTGACAGGAAGGATGTACTATTTTGAGAGAACACTTTATGAAAACTAGGGCCATAAAGTCTTGTATATGTGGCCCTCAGGTACCTATTCTATGTGATGAATAGGTATTCTATGCATATGCTTTGTTACGTTCCTTTTCCCTTCCCTTTCCCCTTTTTCCTTTTCTCTTTAGGATGTAAGCTGTGCATTCTCTGAGATTTCAGGACATACTTACTGAGCAGCTCTTACAAGCCCAGGATTATTCCTGAACCTGTGAAGGGAGGTGAACAAGACAGCCGGTCCTGTCCTTCTCTGTATTCACACTCTAGAGTGGATGACATTGGGTTCATGATGGGCGCTCAGGGTCCTCGGCACCTGCTCCTCACATAGGTATTCAAGCTTGTTTGTCTTCTAGAAGATACTAAGAACTATATTTTAGTCAGGGAATAGTATTTGTATAGGAGAGCACAGTGATGTTTCCAAATTGTAGGACCTTCCTTTCAGTTCTTTGACCATGCCTCGTGCCATCCAGGGCCATGCTGGTTCACTGTGCCTCGTGTTTGTCCTGTACGGTGGACCTGCAGAGCTGCCTGCAGTCCTGCAGGAACACCTGGGGAAACTGATGGTTCTGAGTGGTACCCAGGCTCTACAGCCATTGAGTTATCTAATAAAGGGCTTGTTAAACCTAACTCATATGAAGTGCTTATTTTCTCCCAAACTAGTGCAGGTAGGAACAAGAGGTACAAAAAGCTGCATTTTTGCTTTGACAGTGAGGTCCTGACGTGCCCTAAATCACCGCACCCCAAGACACTGCTAGGGTGTTGGGCCCTTCATTCTTCACAATGTTCCCTTCATCCTTGGTCACAATGTTCATCGCTGGGACAAAAAACCCAACACCCACAACTTCGAGAACTAGCCTTTTGCTTTGTTTTAGGAATGTCAGTCCATGGTTGAAAGCTCAAGCACAGAGGCAGCATGGCAGAAGGGGCTGGCAGGGACTCTGTGCCAAGGCGGCCAGGGAGCAAAGAGCAGGGAGGAGCTGTGGAGAGAGCCTCTGATTCACTCTTTCCGGTAGACCCTTTTCCTAACAGCAAGTCAGTATCCAGTCCTTTGCAGAACCCCATGGCTTGTTGTGTGAGGCTCTGGGGGACATTTCCCCACCCAAACCATCACACCCACTCTCTGACCCTTATGCTTCCCTTCAGAGGCTACATGTCTCATCTGTGTCATTATGAGTGTGAGGGACAAGCCCTACATCCATGGGATTTGAAAGCTTTAATGCTCTCGTGGGCTGAATCATGACTATCATCAGGCAGTGGACATTATCCAGGTGGAATTTGTACCTTGATCTGTTTTAGTAAAAACAAACTGTTTCCATTGCTTTGTATTATAGAAAAGAAATTATCAACTCAGAGCCGTGACTTACTGGAGGTTGTATTAATGTATGAGGTAAAAAGATTACATCTAGAAGTGTTTAAAGCTCATCATTGCTCTTAAGTGCTTAAAGCTCATCAACCCATTGCTCTTCTCCAGGAGCCACTGTCATCTGCACAGATGAATAAGAATTTGAAAAACACATTGTGGCCAAACCCTTCTTAGTCCCCCCTCCCCCCCCTTTCCCCTGGAGGATGAAAAGAGGTCATGCCCCTTTAAGAAATCATAGCAACTCCCAGCACTCAGGAGGCAGAGGCAGGAGGATTGCTGAATTTAAAGCTTGCCTAGGCTACATAGTGAGATCAGAGCTAGCCCAAACTACAAAGTGAGACCCTGTCTCAAAAGAAAGAAAGAAAGAAAAAGAAAGAAAGAAAGAAAGAAAGAAAGAAAGAAAGAAAGAAAGAAGAAAGAAAGAAAGAAAAGAAAGAAAGAAAGAAAGAAAGAAAGAAAGAAAGAAAGAAAGAAAGAAAGAAAGAAAGAAAGAAAGAAAGAAAGAAAGAAAGAAAATCATAGCAATGCACAGGCACAGGTGACATAGGTGATGCAGGTGATAGACCAATCATACACTACTAAATGCTGCTTCTGTCCTTGCATCCAATCATATCCCGCCATGAACACTGCGCCTGCCCTCTCATCCAATCACATCCCAAGGTGCCCTAGGTAAATGCCGGCAACCTCCATGATACGGTAATTAATAAAGAAGGTTCCTAACAAGGCGGTTGCCTGGTTGCTGTATTAATTCCGCATCACCCCTCACCCTCCCAAGGCCGTCGGATTATGGAGATGGCATGGCAACCAAGCCAGGCCGGATTACAACACATCACCACTTTACATCTTTCACGAGTGACACAGGCATCAATCTCTGTGGTTTTCCCAGTATTCTGATGACTGGTTTAGAGAGGGCATTCTAGTGGTTTACATGTGATGTTTCATCACCACAGCCCTCACCCTTGAGTAGGAAAAGTCTCTGTGGGAAACCTGCAGGTCCCACTATCTCTGTTTGTTGGGACTGGTCCAATAAGTGGAGAAAAAGTGCACCATCGGGATAGACATGGCTGCATTCTCACCAAAACCTGTTTGCTTTTTTCCTTGATAAAATATTGCTATCAGATCTTATCAGGGGTTCACATGTTTTCCTTTAATCAAGGGACTGTGGACTTTGTATAGTTAGATTTAGGGAATTTTTGAGGAAATAGTAATCCTATGATATAATGGGTCATCATCAGAAAATTTCTTTATGTGTTTGATTCTGTTTTAATAGTTTTGAAAATCAGATAAAGTATGATTTCATAACCTACCCACCCATTTCTCCATTAACAATCATTTGTTATATTGGGAATCACACACGATTTCCGAGTCAGACCGTTTTCCTGTCTTCCCAGTATGTGGAGTTCACTTTACCAGTGAGGTTATGTGGTGCTGGTATCTTGGATCTTAATTATGTCAGTGGAGTCAGGGAGACCCTCCACAGCATCTGAGTCTCACATCAGCATTGGCAGCCTTGAAAAATAACCACTATTTATTTATAAATTTGTATTTATATTTTTTGAGTCAAGGTCTCCCTGTATAGTGCAGACTGGTCTTGAACTCACTATGTAGCCTAAGCTGGCCTCAGATATTCTCCTGCCTCAGCCTCCAGAATACTGGGATTATAGATATGTGCTACCATGTTTGGCTAATAATGTACTTTTAAAAATTTGCGGATGTTCCTCTCACCAATTTCTTTCTCACAACCTAGAAGAATGGAGCTCTTAACAGGCTTCCTGGGCATACATAAATTTCACAGGATCAATTGTTCCAGCACTCTGATCTCCCCTCACAGATACACCAAAGGAATTCTGAACTGAGTAACACATGGAGATTCTGCTTTTCACTCATAGAAAGCTCTGACTTTCTGTACAAGTCTTGAGCTGAGAAGTTTAGAATGCAGACTTGTCATTGGCTCTAGGTAGGTTGTTAGAAATAAGTAACCTTAACTTCTATATAGCAAATCATGGTCACATGATTTGTTTTCAAAATTTTGTTTGAAAAAATTCTGTTTTCAGTGGGTGTCATTCCAGGTATCATAGATAGCAATGGAGAAGAGATCTCTACTGCTACCTGTTGTGAGCTGACAGCCCCAGCAATGTTAGTAACAGAATGTTATCACTGACCACACAAGTCCCTGGGCTTCTCTGGGCTCCCTGGCAACAGCCGGGGTCCTTAACCTATGAACCCAGAACTCAATTTTGGTTTTCCTTAACAGAAAAGAATTTAATAAAATGAGGTCATTATGTGGCATAAAGATTTGATAAAAAGGCTCGAAAACAAAGAGTAGAAGCCCCAGGAAGGTGGTGTGGAAGTCAAGCCCTACTACTGCAACAGCTGGTTTAGATGCCAGGGCAGTTGACCCAATAAAATGAATGAATCTCGTCAGCGACTGGGCACTGGGTGGGAGGGACTCTGAAGTGGGCCAATCATTCTGCACCATCAATCAGTCTGGATTTGCCAGGTGAGTGTTCTGTGAGGGAAGCCGAGGTCCTGAGTCTGCTCACAGTGCCCAAGGACAAGGAATACGTGGGTTTTATCTGCTCTATAGGACACATCAGTGTGGCACCTCCTATGCCCAGTCAGCAAGACACTCAGCTGTGTGGCCTTCATGACACTGGCCGGGAGTCACCAAAACCACAACCAAGCTAAGGTGCTCAGCTTCCTACTGACTTGAAATCCTATTTTGGTTTTAATGCTAATAATTATTTTCCTACCTAAAGGCTAGAGGGAATAGTTTTCCAACTACAAGGGAGTCCTTTTTCTCTTAGAATAATTCTAAACATTTTTTGCACTTATTCCCCCCAAATATGCACACACAATTTTAAATGCTAGAATCAAAAAAAATCATAGAACTATAACCATAAATTGTATTTTAGTTTTATCTGAGCTATTCTCCCAAATCTGGAGGAAGGTGACCTGGAAATGGATGATACTATCTTTGGTTTCATTTGTTCAGTTATTCAATAAAATTTACTGAACATTTAGCAGGGTAGAGCTCTGCATCTAAGATCCAATTAAGTAAAATGGTGACTTAGGAGCAAGTTCTTTGGGGCAGAATTGTTCATAATTCTTTCTTACGTGAGTCTTTTAAGTACACTTGTGAAAGTTTGTAACTAAAATGCTCATAAACCAGGAGCTTCCTAGTACTGCAAATGTTGCTGGAATGATGCTACTAACTGAGGGAAGGGCACTACCATGCCAAGTCCAAAAGAACCCTAAGAGCTGTGCCAGAACTGTGGATTTCAGCCTCTAGGCTAATCGTCCTTTCAGCAAAGATCACTGGCACCAGTGGGAAGCTCCTTCAAAGAACATAAGTTCAAGCTGGGAGGACTTGGTTTTGGAAGTTTTAATTTTGGAATGAGGCACAAAATATCTGTGTAAGTGACCAGGAAATTCCACTGGCAAGAAATTCCGATGTATAAGATCTAACTGGCACGTGATATAGTATGGTTTTACATTGTTCATAGAGAAGAAAAACTTCATTATAACAAACCTACTGTTCTGAAGATTGAGAATTCCCTATTTTAGATTTTAATCTCAGCTTGTATGACTATTCATTTAAACTACTTATAAAGAATTAAGTCTTATACTATTTTATATATAACCTAAAAATTTGATGTCACACACAGAAATAAAACATGTCTCACAGGCTCCTTAGTCCTCCAAACTAATATAAAATTTTAAAAAAAGTAGGGGTATAATTCTGAAAAATAACAAAGTCTTTGTAATATTGTATAATAATCTTTCAAAAGGCTGTTCATCATTTTTCTCAAAAAGTTCAATGAAATTTAATACTCATCTTTCATACTCTAGTTTCTTTTTCCTTGTTGCACCCTTATTTGTTGTTATTTTCTTCTAGGAAAGTAGCTCTTTGCAATATAGGGATTTGAAAAACTGGTTTTGTTCTTACTAATCAAGTTCAAGGCCCAGATGCGTTAGAAGGGAGACTTAGATATCCCTTAGAATCCAAGGAAGAGAAGGGAGAGGGGGAGGGTAGAAATAAAGGTATATATTCATGTTTTAATTCTGCATCATGTAGAGCTTTGCTGATGTGTCAATATGTTTTTGTTTCACAATAACCTACAAACCATTAGTCATTGATTTTTTTTTTTTTTACCATAGAGAACAGAATTTTAGGTTGAAATGAGGGATTTAAGTAGTTACTCAACTAAAAGTTACAAATAAACCCTAGACCTGTACAGACAGTGACTAGATATTCTAGGTGTTATGATGGCAGAGATCAGTAAGAACTGGTGCCTGTGTTTCAGGGAAGGGAGCAAGAAAGACCATTGATTGCCCAGTCCTGGGCAACCATGGTACACTGTCAAGGTTTCAGGAAGTCAAACAGGGAAGAGCAGCATGCAGTGGGACTGAAGCTATGCGAGGGCTTGGAACATGGAAGGTCTTTATGTTCTGTTATAGCATTCAAATTTTGTCCTAAGAGCACTAGAGTGTCATGGAAGGACTTGAGCTAAATGATATTACTATCTTCTTTTTATCATTACTTTTTTTTTTTTTTTTGACACAGGATCTCACTTTGTAGTTCAGGCTGGCCCTGAGCTCACTAACCCAGGCAAGCCTTGAATTAAAAAATCCTCTTGTCTCTGCCTCCCGAGTGCTGGGATTACAGGTGTGAGCCACTAAACCTGGCACTGTGGTGTGTGGTACTGACTGCTGGTGGGCATGAGTCACCATGCCTGCTATTGTTGTATGTGGTTACCGGGGATTGAATCAGGGACCTTGGGCTTGCTAGGCAGGCACCAGAACCACTGAGCTAAATCTAGGGTGCCACCTTTGTAGGAAGAGAATATGGCAGGAGGGATGGCACATCACTTGGTGGGGCCAACTGAAAGACCCTGGCTTCTGTCTGGGTGGCTTCTCTCAGATCACTTGCTCTGGAGAGACACACGCTAGTGAGCAGCCTCACAGAGAGATTCATCCAGCAAGATGCTGAGCTTCCTGCCAACAGCTACGGGAGGTGGAAAACAGAACTTCTATCTCCAGTTAAGTTTCCTGAAACTACATCCCTGGCAAAAGTTTGGACCGTGCTTTATTAGAGAACCTGTTATGGCTCTGGTCTAGACGTCCCCTCAGAGCCTTATGTGGTCACAGGTAGGGCTTTTCAGAGGTGGCAGAGTCAGGAGTGTGTGGCATAGGGTGAAGGTGTGGGATTACTAAATTAGTTCGCTGCTCAATTTGGCATAGTTCTAGCAAGGATTAAGGGTGCCCCACCCTGGGTATGGGTACTACCTGCCATAAAAGTTGGATGCACTATAAAAGGACAAAAAAAAAATCTGTTGCTTACTGCTTGCCTGCCATGAACTGTTTCTCCTCTGCGATGCCTCTCTGCCATGCCACCCTGCCTTGGACCAGCTGTATGGACTAAAACCTCTACAAATGTGAGCCAAATACATTTTTTCTCCTTTAACTTTGGGTGTTAGGATGTTTATCTCAGCAAGGAGAGTAAGCCAGAAATTCTCAGTTTAGCCATGGTTGGATTACTGAGCTCTAGAAACTATGTCCATTCATCAGTGTTTGTTGTTTTAAATGGCTAATGTCATTATGCAGAAGTAACCTGTACATTCCATTTTCTGTGCAGTCAGCCCTCTCTGTACTGCACTTTGAATATTCCAGTCACCTGGTAGGTGCTGCTTTCTCAACTCAGTGAAGTCTGGAACTGCTGGGGAACTTTTGCAACCATTTCCTTTGTTTTATTTCTCTTCTGTTCACACATCTAGGCCACCTATTCAATAGGCCATATTCAATGTGTAAGGCCATTCTTTTACATATTATTTTTTCTAGTTGTTTAAGGTAAGCGTTGACATTTGGTCCTTCCTATACTATCATGAGTGGAACTAACTTCCGCCTGTATCTCAGTTTAGATGTGAATTTTATCAGGAGCTCACACCATACTGTAGCTCAGGGAAAGGTTCTTCATACATTTCTTCAAGATTTTACAATTTTTTTAAGGGGAGGAAGTAGATAAGAGTAGCTTTAAGGGGTGAGAGGCTCAGTGTGATCAGTAATGAGAATAAGAAAGGGTTGGGGGCATCAAAGCCAGTTTTGTGAACAGAGCAAGCTGGGTCACAATACATCACACGTGCACACCTTGTGCATAAGAACAGTTGGTTTCACTTACTTTGATGCCTTGCTATTTACTTCTTTTCTGTCCTTGCTCTCAGAATACAAAAGCCACACTTGGTTTTGCTACCTACCATCTGCTGACTTTTGGAGCTAACTATCTTCACCGACATATTTTTTCCAGCTGCTCTTTTGGTTCCATCAAGGTTGGTCACACATGTGCCTTTTTCTGTTCCGTTTTACTGCATGGAGCTCCTCGGTTTCCAATTAGGTAAGTTCTTTCTTTCAGATAAATCCATAGTCCGATTCATCTAAACTGATAGTCTCATTTACACCCCAAAGTCTCTGATAATAAGAGTACAAAGTTTCTCACATGTCACTTCTTGCACAGACTTGTTCCAACTGTGAGGTAAATAAATCCTGCTGATGGTGACTGATCCTGCAGAGCTAGCGCCACAACTCAAGGCCTGGGAGTTGGAATAAAGTGTTGTGGGACACTTTTGAAAGCAGTGTGGAGAATTTCCTGAGAGTCTCTACACAAATTAGGCAGCACATGAAAAAGTATATCAAAGAAAACATTTCTACCTTTCATGACAATGATCGCCGACTAGGAGAAACGGGCACTCTAGTTTGACTCAAGGGATTTGTAAAAGCCTTCGAAAGCATTATGAGTAAATTATAACATTATTTCTAGTGGGAGAAAGAGAGAGCTCTCGGGAACTTACACAAGTTTTTCCTGGTGAGAAACATCAACTTCTTGCAAGAGGCTTGGTAGGGATTGTGCATTCATAGGGACGGGGAAGAGGTATGGTAATCACTTTGGCAATATGCGTTTTTGAGTATATTTAAGTTAATTGTACAAAGCATTTAGTTCTAACAAATCACAAATGTATTCCAGGAAACTTACAATTTCATACCCACTTCTCTCATTCTACTCTCTTATCTTTACTGAACATATATGTGAGAAAGCCAGATACGGTGTCACATGGGTCTAATCTCAGCTCTCCAGAAGGCTGAGGAAGAATATCAAGTTTTAAATTAATCTGGGTAATTTAGAGGCACTGTCTCACACCTCTGTACACGTGTGTGAAATTTAAGACATATTTTAGAAGTTATGTTTTATTGAAACTACCTTTCAGTCTTAATGGTTTCTTGTACTTCTTAAATATAAAACCCTTTGATCTTTTATTTAGTTTTAAACCTGTATAACTGTGTGGGGGCATGTAGGTTTCTATTTAAACTAGCTATTTCTTGTGCTTCTGCACACCCACATCTTAGTTACTCTGGTTGTAGTGATGTTTCCGAGGGAAGACTTGGAGACAGAACAATCTTAAACTCATCTAGAGTTTCTTCACGTTTGTTTCTAAACTGTGGAGAATTCAAAGAAAGTTTTCTAGGCCCAGCCCTTTCAAACAATGGGTTCCCTTTGAAATAAGATCAGCAGGCTTCTTTAAAGCCTCAGTAGTCACCTTTGACAGCAGGAAGGGAAGGTGAAACTACAGAGGAGGTGGGGCCCAAACTCGGCCTTGGCTTTTGTCATTGATTTGCCTCCAGTCTCCTCTCTAGGTGTTGGGCCTGGTGCAGGAGAAGAAAACAACAGGTTGGTTAGCCGCCATCTTCCTGGTGTGTGACGTGACAGTTCTGATGTGGAACCCCCACAAAGAAAGAGGTGTAACGTGCCGAGCTGTCCCCAAAGAGGGAGGACATGGCAAAAATACATTTTACTATACAGAATAAAGCACAAAGGACAGAAATCTCACCCGACCTCAAAGCTCTAGAATGTAGCATCTCAGGTTGGATTCTTTGACCTCCCCAGTCAGGAAGGAGAGAGGGTGGGGGAAGCTGACTGGACAGGGGCACTGGGGAGATAGGGCGGGAGAGGGGCTGGGAAAGGTCAGGGTGCCCCTGTCCTGTCCCGGGAGCCTCTGAAGCTCTCTCCGTGACGAGTGCCATCACCTCCACGCTGACGCCGCAGTCCAGAGAGCCGAAGACGGGACGGCGAGTCGGGGTCTTGGGGAGGAGCCTGCGACCTGGCTCCGGCTGAGTTTGCTCCGCGCCAGCGGGTGGGCTGGACCGGCGCAAGGAGGCGCGCGGCGGAGGCTACCTGCGCCGGTGGGCGGGACGGCCAGGTGGGATGCAAATCGGGCGCGTCCGAGCGGCCAATCAGGAGTTGGCGAGAGCGCGGCCCGCGCCAGGCGCCCGCGGGAGCACGTGTGCGGCGCGGACCTTTGTCCCGCGACGTCACGCTCGGCGGCCCCGCCAGGCGCCGGTCCGCGCGTCCCCAGCGTGTCCCCCACGCCCGCCCCGGCGGAGCGCGTCTCCCCTGCGCCCGCCCGGCCCCGCCCGCGTTCAGACGGCCCGCGGCGGCGGCGGCGCTGGGACCGGCTCCCGCCTCCTCGCGGACAGCGCGCGGCCCGCGGTCCCGAGCGGCAGTGCCGCCCGGCGCCTCCGGCTGCGTCCCCGGCCTCGGAGCCTCCGGCCCCGTCGGGAGCGCAGGAGCGGACCCGACCTGACCCGCTCCGCCCCGCCCCGCCCCGCGGGCCGCCGGCCTCGGGGACCCGCCACCCCCGCCCCGGCCGCCAGACAAAGGCCCGGAGACCCGCCGCCCGCCCCTGGCGCCCCGGGAGGGAGGCGCGGGTAGGAGCCGGCCCGCAGAGCCCGAGATGCGCCCGCCGCCGGCCTGCCGCCTGCTCTGCCCGCTGGGCTTCCTCGCGCTCGGCTTCGCGTCAGGTAGGCGCCGCGGCGGCCCCGACTCACCCGACCTCCCAGCGGAACCCGCGGGGCGGCGGGAGGCGCGGGCGGGACGCGGACCGGCTGCGCGGTAACGAGCGACCCGCCGCCCAGAGCCGCAGCGAGACGGGCGCGTCTCCGCACCTGGGCGTGCGCTCCGCGGGTCCCGGCTGCACTCCGCGCGTCTCCGGCGGCGCAACTCCGGCCCGCGCCCACCCGCGCTCGCACGCCGGGGTGTGTGATCCGGTCTCCGGCCCGGCCCTGGCGTACTCAGCGGGCGGCGGGCTGCTCTGCGCGGCCGAATCCCGACCCGGAGCCGGGGAGCCCGAGCCCGCGGCGCGGCGCCTCAGCCCGCGCTTCTCTGCCCGCCCGCAGGACTGCACTTCGCCCCTGACAGCGAGGAGTGGGAGGTCGTGTTTCCTGCACTCTGGCGCCGGGAGCCGCTGGACGCAGCCGGCGGCAGCGGGGGCAGCGCGGACCCCGGCTGGGGGCGCGGCGGAGGCGCCCGGGCGCAGGCTGCGGGCAGCTCCCGCGAGGTGCGGTCCGCGGCCCCGGTGCCGCTGGAGGAGCCCGCGGAGGGCCAGGCGGAGGACGAGGAGCTCGAGTCGCAGGAGCTGCCGCGGGGGCCCGGCGCCGCCGCCTCGTCCCCGGGCGCCCCGGCTCCGTGGCAGCCGCCGCCGTCCCCGCCCCCGGCCCCGCGAGGCGACCCGGACGGCGACGAGGTGTTGCTGAGGATCCCGGCCTTCTCCCGGGACCTGTACCTGCTGCTCCGGAGGGACGGCCGCTTCCTGGCTTCGCGCTTCGCTGTGGAGCAGCGGCCGAGCCCGGGCTCGGGCCCCACCGGACCGGAGCCCGCCCCGCGCCCTCCCGCACCGCCCGACGCC
Organism: Thryonomys swinderianus; assembly: GCA_004025085.1. NCBI lineage: Eukaryota > Metazoa > Chordata > Mammalia > Rodentia > Thryonomyidae > Thryonomys > Thryonomys swinderianus. The sequence goes on along the minus strand of PVIC010020033.1, from coordinate 9,678 downwards.
GCCTGCTTCTACACCGGGGCGGCGCTGCGCCACGCCGGCTCGCTGGCCTCCTTCAGCACCTGCGGCGGCGGCCTGGTAAGCGCCCTCTGGCCCCTCCTCGGCCGCCCCGGGTGGTCAGCTGGGTCCCTGCCTCTGCGGTGCCCTGGGGCCACCGACACTGGCCGGGGCAGCACTGTGGGTGGGAGGTCTGGTTAGATGCCTGGGCTTGTAGATGGCTACAGGTGCGTCCAACGCTACGTGCAAGTCTGCCTTCTTGCCACTTCCTGCCAGCGTCCAACTTCCTTCTGCTCTCCCCAGTTTCTAGAAGAACCCGCCACATGATGTGTGGTTGGTTGAACCAGTGTGTTCCCCGCTCACTTTCCCAACCAGAGTTCCTAGTCTGTTGTCTTACTTTTGTTTGCTTGTTTGCTTGTCTTTTTGGTCCTACTTCGAAGGTGTGGAGGTTGCTTTCTGACTAGTGTCATAATTTGCCGAGGTCCTCAAGGTTCTAGACCCCGTTTCCTATTCCTGTCCAAGGCAAGAGCAGGGACAAATCAAGTGAGCACCTAGTGCTGTCGTCACAGAGGTGGCACTGGAATCCAGTCAGTATGTGGCTCCGTGATACTTCCTTTTCTGCGGTTTACTTTTTCTGTGACAGTTGTTCCTTTTTTCTCCCCATGTCTACAAGTGACAAGCAGCCTTGCTAAGAGGCCTGGTGGGACTGGAGAGTAACAGCCCCTTCTCCAAGGGTGTAAACTAGAGTTTTTCTGCCTGTCTTTTTGGTTTGGAGTAATACTTTCCATACATTGGCCTTTGTGTGTGGGTGGGGAGGTGGTAAATACATAAAATAAAAATTACTGCGTTAACCGTTTGTACATGTAGAGGTCAGTGGAATGAGGTAAATTCAAGTCCTACAACCACCAACCACCACCATGATCTTTAATGTGGGTTTAAGGCAAAACCGCTGAAGAAATCTACCAGAACACATTCAAAAGCAACATGTTTACTTGAAGGGAAAACCCAACAGCCAATAAAAACCACCTAAAAGTATATCAAATTAAACTGGAAATTTTACCCATGTCCGTCTAAAATCCAGTAGTCAAATGATGTGGGTTGCTGGATAAGGCTGTTTTTTACTAGTTGTTCATAAGGGTTGAATTTTCAAATATGGACATTTTTCGATGTGGGTAATGGCATGGAACGATGACATACAAATCTTTCAAAAGAAAGTCCTTTTTGGGGGGGGGTGGGGACTGATGCTTGACACTGCATTGGGAAAACACTTTGTAGAGATTTCTTGTCCACTCTTTTTTGCCTAGAGATTAAATAATTACCTATAGAAAGTTCCTGGTTTGGCAACAGCAGTAGAGGATAAAACATTTCACTGTGTTGAAGTGGGGGTTTTGGTCAGATTTTCCAAATGAGCTGTGTCCTCTCTGTATACTTATGGGAGCATAGTTAGAATTATGAGTAGGGTTTTCATGGACTGAATAGGAGTTTGACACACTTCTCTGTTTATCATGTTGGATTTCTTCTCACTTTTCCTATTGGCCACTTATGTATATTTCTGAACTGGGAAGTCTTTGTTATTGAGGAAAACTGACATCGGCAGCAGTACAGTATTGCAGTCAGACTTTAAGCAAAAAAGTTAGGCGAACAGCCAAGAAGGGTGGATTTGTTACTCAACTCTGCCATCCCAGCCCCCTTCCCTTAGGAGCCGGGGTCTTAAAAAACAGAGAGCACAGTTTGGTACCTAAACTCTGGCATTTAGATAGGAATTCCTTACCTCTCTATAAGTCAAATGAATTAGATGATTGCATTTAAAATCAGATGGTATAATTAGAAGGTTGTTAAATGTTGTATTAGCTGTGGTTTAGGTTCTGTATTAGGGACCAGCATATCCTGAGAAGTGGGTATGACAGGAGGAGTCTTGTAAGAGGGACATGCCAGTGCAATGAATCAGTTGCTATGCCTAGAGATAAAGCCTGCTGGGGTAGCCATGGAAGGCTTCCCAAAATAGAAGGAGTTTAGCTGAGATCTGAAGCCTGAGGAGACTTTAGCCAAGCCAAAAAAAAAAAAAGAAGAGGGAAGTTGCTGAAGTCTTGGAGGTAGAGAGAAGACACTGAGTGGAAGTGTGAGAATTTATAGTCTATAACGGAAACAAACGAACAAAGCAACAACAAAAATCCCTCCCGTGACTGGGCCAGAGATGCAATGTGAGAAATGACCCTAGACCTGTGGTGGCGAACCTGCAGCACAAGTGCCACAGCAGGCTGTTGGTATCACTGAAAGTTCTGAAAGGTTTGCCATTGCTCTCATAGACTGGTGGGCTCAGATGTCAAAAGCCTCTGTGACAGTGTGGAGGCTCTTTCTGACTGCGCATGTTCACTGGCCTACATATTCGTGCTGGCCTACATTTGAATTATGCAATCCTGCTATTGTAATGGAAGACATTAAGATATTTTTATATATGAGATGAGATATTTATGAGTCCAATTGGCTGTAATGTGCAACAGGGCTTTTCTTAGTGAAAGTTTTGTGTTGTTCAGATCCTCAAATGAGAGTGGAACATTAAACAAACCATTCCTTCCCCTCTCTCTGTGGCCGGATTTGTTGTATCTTAACATCTTAACACAATATCATGGATTACTGCATATTTAAAAGCCTTTATAAAAGCAAACAGATGCTCAGGTATCCAGTGGTAAACACTTATCAGACTGGTAAAATATTAATGCTTTGTGAAAAGTGTGTGAAGAGGCACTCTTTGATGAGTACTACCTCATCAGATACTTAATCTTTTGTATACCTTCACGTCCAGTAGTCAGTTTATGATTTGTTATTTTCTTTCCTCCATTTGGACTACTACTGAATGACAATCTTAATCAAGCTGTACATTAGCTTCGTTAGATGCGCAGATAGTATGATACTGAGCAGGGAAGCAAATGCTGAACAATTTCTGTGGCTCAGGCATGTGCAGATGCAGAAAGTACGGAAATCAGAGGCAGAAGTCTTGGTGTGCTCCGAGGAGCTCTCTCCACGAAGGTGCCAGGCACAGATGTGACCAGGGACACAACAGTCTCAGGTAGATGCAAGTGGAGACGCACTTGCATGTTGTCAGGTGGCCCCTTCCTTCTCATTTCCAGTGCATTGTGAGATGTCTAGTTTCCTGTAGATGCCAAGCAAAATCTCTGAATAATACTAAACAACATATAAACACTTTACTAGATCTCCAGTGATACTTTACTAGACTTCATTATATCTCTACTATATCTTAATTGATAGCCTTTGAATAAATAAAATATGCAGAATAGTGGAAGTTATATTTTCTGATAATTACCAACACAGTTTTTAAAAAGCACATTTAAAAAGTACATCTAATCCCTGAACCAAATTTAAATAGATCCCTTTCCTATGGCTGAGTACTTAGATTATTTTTGCAGGATGATAAATAGAGGCTGTTAAATCTTTTTCTACTTAAGAGTTTTAAGGATTGGCTGTCTTTTGAACTAGCTTTTGTTATGGACTCTGGAGTTTCATATACATTTCTATTTTTATTTTTTTGGTACTTTATCATCTTGAATAAAAGTGAGCTCTGCTGTTTTGAACAAGCCCATGTTGACCCCTTCACTTTAACAAGTCTCTGCTACCCTTGTTAAGAACCAGCGTGAGAGCAGGTGCGGGCCAGGATGGAGGGAAGCGGCTCAGAGTGAGCGCACAGGGAATTGACGTTCAAGTACAAAGAGGGCTATTACGGATTGACCTGCACCTTTAGCCCCTTCCCTCTACCCTCAAGTTGCAGAAAAGATACTCTAACAGAATAGGAAGTACGATTATAAGTGAATACCATTATTATAGGTAACATTTAAATATACCCTGAAAGACTGAGAAAGGTCAGCTTCGATTAATAAAAGTTCATAGACTTCAGAGAACACATGTGAATCTGGCAGCCATCCCCTAAAGGAAAGGGAAAGCAGTGTGTAGAAGGGAGCCCACACAAGGGCAGAATAATGATGCCAACCACCGGCAGCCACAGCTGTGTCCTTGGGCAAGAACACCAAAAACAGAGATGGAGTTTTCCTGGGCATGTTGGTGAGATGCAGAGTAGAGAGGATGCTGTCTGTATAGCTGTTAGAAGGCTCTACTGTCAGTGGGTAACTGGAATTGAGTTTGGTGAGCTGAGCTGGTCACAGCAGAGAGATGAGCAGGAAGGAAAGAAGCTGTACCAACAGCCCAGAAGAAGGTACTTTGAAGAATGTGAACTGTAGGAAAGTCATCAATTATTGCTTACCTAATGTGAAAGAGAACAAAATCAATAGAACAAATAACATAACTGGGCCTACAGTCCTATGAATAAAAGCAGGTATATGTTTGTGGGAAAACACATTTAAAAATGAGAAGAAATTGTTCTTGATAAAAATTATTAGATACAGGGGATCCAAAATTGCATGGGAGTTAGCATAAAAGCTGAACTCAGTCTGTTAACTGATGGATAAACTTGGGACATGGAAGATCAAATCCAGAAGTTATTTCAGAGCATCATACAAAAAAACCCAAATCAATATGGAATATGAAAGAATAGTTGTGTGCCAAGATTCCTACCTGTAGAGCTAACATTTCTGTGATCAGTGGAAGGAGCTGGAGATTTAGCTCAGTGGTTCTGAGCCCACCTAACAAGCGCAAGGTCCCTGGTTTGATTCTGGTAACCACATACAATGATATGATATTGGGCATGGTGACTCACTCCTACCAGCAATCAGTACCACACACACCACAGTGCCGGGCATGGTGACTCATGCCTGTCATCCCAGCACTCAGGAGGCAGAAGCTGGAGGATTACTGAGTTCCAGGGTTGCCTGGGCTACACTGTGGCCTCAGGGCCAGCCTGAACCACAAAGAGAGACCCTGTCTTAAAAAAAAAAAAAAAATCACCAGCCAAGCTTTTAATTATAAAGCCATAAATTTTTGTTTGTTTGTTTTTTGATTTTTTTTTGAGATAGGATTTTCCTTTGTACTTCAGGGTGACTTTGAGCTTACTATATAGTCCAAACTGGCCTCAGATTTGTGGCAGGCTGCCCCAACCTCCTGTGTGCCAGAATTACAGGTATGTGCCTGGCTTAGACTACTTTTTCAATATAGGTCAGATAGATGATGTTCCAGATGAGCCTTTCTTCTGGTACTCACTTCCTAATAAATGTTTAAATTGGGAAAGGCAAAGTAGTTCAGGTGTAAAACCTTGGACTTTTAAGATCTTCAGTTCTTTTATAGGTGTTTCATCTCAAATACAATTAGAGCAATTTTGTTTGGCCACTTGCCTCATTTCCCCCAAATTGTCATAGAAACCAAGATGTACTCTTCACTTACATAAGACTGGCCTTAAAATTGAGTGTTGGATTAAATTGTGTGATTTCAGAGTGTTGTGTTGGTATTCATTCCAACAAATGTGACTGAGCGTTTGTAAACTATCGGGCTGACCATGGAAATAGCTGTGTGCACAGGGGAATAGTCCACTGACAGTGCAGCAGGCTTCAGTCCCCCTTTGTGCAGGTGGAATAGGGAGTGTTTGTTGAATTCAGTGACCTCATATAACCAGTGTTGATCAGCTAGAGGTTAAAACTTTATTTCTGTATCAGAATCAATTTATCCACAAACTCCAGAATGAAAAAACAACCACCAATCTCCTGTGGCATAAGAGAGCACAAACCTTAATGTGTTAGGAAATTAAAGATAAAGAGAAAGTCTTGCATGTTGAATAAGGAGAGATTACCTAAATTGGGATGTCAGCTGACTTTATGGATTGAATCAGAAAGAGAAATACAGGATGTCAGAGTATGGAGTCTCTTCAGAGTTCTGAGAAGTGATTTTGAATCTCAGACCATATACTCAGCCAAATTTGATGTCTACCATTCAAATTTGATGCCAAAATTACTTTAAAGTAGTAAGAGCTCAAGCTTTTCTACACAAAACTGTCAAAATGTTTCAATGAAATATCTTCATCTAGCACCCATTTTCCTATTATGTGATATCTCTCATTCAAGAGGTATCTAAAGCTATCCAGTTCTAGTGAATGAGTTGACTTGAAAGTAGCTGATGGATAAGCATAAATATGTATACAATACAAATACACAATAAATATGGATAAATGCGTATATAACTTTGAAAATCCACACTCTGTATGCATACATATACACATATACCTGTGTGAGATCAAATGTGTGCATAAAGAGATCCCCTTTTCTCAAGAGTTCTTAAAAATCTGATTTCAAGTGTGAGTCCTAACCGACTTAGTCTGGTGTTGATGGGCAGTAGATTGAGTTCAGTATTTCCCCATACTATCTTCAGATGCAGTTCTGAACAGTGCTATCTCCAGATGCAGTTCCTTGAGCAGAGCTCGTTTGTGTCAGAGGGTGTGTGTGTGTGCGGAGATTCTTCTGCACCTACATATGACATAACTCTATTCTCTCCAGCCAGCAGATGATGTGAGACAACCATAGCCAGACGTCTGTATGTTATTAAAACTTTTTATTTTTTGAAAAAATGCTATTTGAAGGTGGTTTTAATTTACATTTGTTGTTACTGATGAGGTTGTCTGACGATTTTTTTCTTTTTCTTTTCTGGTAGTTCTTTTCTTCATACCTTTTATTCATTTTTCATTGCATTTGTGGCCTTCATTTCTAATTCCAAAGGGCTTTATATTAATATTTTAAAAGGTAGATATTAAGTACAGAGTAAAACATGAATGTGGACATTTTATCAAGTGTATAAAACAAATCTGCAGTCTTGCCACCTGTAAGTAAACATTGTTAGACTTTTTAATGTTTGTGATGAAGAAGAAAAGAAAATATCATGAACTATAATTCTATCCAATTTAGTGGCAAGCTGGCCAAAAAGCCTATTTTTTAAACTCATTTTTGGCCCACAAAATAGGCATAAATTACATGGACTGTGAACATTTGGGGGACATAGTTAGGGATCACTTCAACTTACACAGTCAGAAACCAAATTAGGAAAACTTCTGTTTTGCTTGTTTTTGTTTTTTGTTTTTTGAGACAGGATCTGGCTGTGTACTCCAGGCTGGTCTCAAGCTTACAGTGATCCTTCTGCCCCAGACTCTGGGGTACATGCACCACATGCTTGCTAGGCCAGCGTTTTGTACAGTATCTATTACAGTCTTAAATGTACCTGTCCTTTTCAGCAGTTCTGTTTCTAGGAATTAAATTTAGAGAAACTTCAATATATGTGCACACTTTATTCACTGTATCACTGCATAAGCATCAGCAAGAGTAACTCATTTTGTCTGCACAGTATTCTAAAGGCTCAGGGAACAAGATAGAAGAAATAATTCTTGCTTCGAGGCATTTAAAATTTTGAAGAAACCATGGTTTTGCATCAACTTCTTGAACTCTTTGTGGTCACCAGACCATAGTTCTTTGATTCAACTTGGGCTGATGTCTCTTTATTAAGTGTGAGTGATGTTTAAGTGCTTGTATCTTAAAGCACTTCATCATTTTTTCCAGTTCAACATTTAGAATAGTGTGACCAATGCACTGATACTGAGGAAGTGTCTGTGTCAAGTGGACAAAGTATAGGCGGCTCCAGTCTTGTAAGGAAGGGATGCAGTAGATTTAAATAAGCAGCAATTGTACTAATGGGGTGCGTACCATTTGCACATGATGTGTTAATAAAAATTTAATCACATTTGGTAAACATTTTAGTGGTTGAGATAGCTTTGGCATGGACCAATTTTGTAAGAGAAGGTTTTGTTTATTTGATAAGTAATTGTATTTTCCTATTTGAAGTTTATTAACTTAATCAAAAACAAAGTATACCTTTAAAATAAAATAGGAGCCTGAGTGTATTTTTATGCAAACTGACACAACATGTTTATGTTGAGGTCATGTACAATTGAGTGTTTCTACTTGGTTTCAATTACGTTTTTAGCTCAGGTAGTGTTTATGTCTCAGTACTTGTTCAAAACTCATCAGCGGAGTTTCAGGTTCCTTGCAGGGAGTGTATCAAGTTAAAGAGTAATCCTGACACAGTTTGGGCAGCAGGAGAAGGAGGAGTCGTTGGGTTAGGGTATGAAGGCTTTCCTCAAAGAAGTGCCCAGGTTCCCTCAGCCAGATGCACGACCCAGGCCCTTTGAGGTGCACGGGATCTTTCTCCACCTCATCTTTCTCCCAGCACCAGCTCTGACTGAGAAGCTAGAAAGGGGGAGCTCAGCCAGTCCAGTGACACCCAGATATTTTTACAGAATGTGTGTGCATGAGAGTATTAGGAAAGGTCTGGGGGGGGGGGCTTAGATCATTTAGTGCTTTCGTTTCTTACCACAGAAGGGACTTGATTTCATTTCATAATTAATATGCATGTGTATGTGCAATACATTGGTTATTTAGACTTCAGGTGAGATGATCAGATGATAAGATTGATGAACCTGGGTCAGTTCAGTGTTATTAAACCATCCTGCTACTTTGCTCTTTCAGAGGAGGGAGACAGACAGACAAAGGAGAGAGGGAGAGAGAGGGAGAGAGGGAGGAGAAGAAGATGACTTTAATGTTTATGTTCCCTTCATAAGCATAAAAGGCAAACATAAGGATATTTTGCCCCCATGTTTTTTTAGTTCCCTGGTTTCCACATGGCCCCACTGCTGTACACTGCACACATCAGAGCCCTTTGACTGGACTTCTTCAAGCCCTGTCATTGAACTGTGTTGTGTAGGGACCACCAGTAGGAAGTCCAGAAGATAAACAGTGAGCACAAGTGGAGGTTTAGAGGTGAGGTACTTGGGTGTTTTCTAGCAAAAATCAGAGGATATAAATTTTGTAACTCTCAACAGAACTTTTGGATTCTGTTTTTGTGTCTTTCATTTGTATTTCACTACTGAGTAACTGGTGAACATCTTTTCATGTTCCAGAGCACAGCTGTTGGCATGTTATCTTTGTTGAAATGTCTATGCTTTGTTTCCCTTTTTAACATTCTCCTATGCTATTTAGTTTTAAGAGGTCTTTCTGTACTCTGGACATAAATTTTGTATAAGCTGATGTTTTCTCTTCATCTGTGTCTTCATTTTCTTAATGCTTTAAAATGGTTTAAAATATTGGTAAAGTCTAATTTATTATTTTCTGTTTTATGGGTTGGTGTTTTGTGTCCATCTCAGAATGCTGAATAATTCAGTTGTAAGGACTTTTCCTTACCTCTGTGATAATTTTCATAACCCTTTACAAAAGTCCCTGCCTCACAGTTGTTTGTGAATGATGTGAGGTTAGGACCTGAGTTCACATTCTCTGTCTCTCCCCAACTATCCAATGATTGCAGCTGCCTCTCAGCACCATTTATTGAAGAGCCCCCCCAAAGTGTGCTACAGATATTTTATCAAAAGCAAATTTACCACAAATAGAAAAATTCATTTTTGTACTAACAACACTTGTCCTTTCGAATTATATTCTCACCATTATATCAGTTCCACACTTTACTGATCTATGCAGCTTTACAATGTTTTGAATTGGGAAATTTAAATCATTTAACTTTGATTTTCTTTTTTAAAACTGTTTTGACTGTTTTAGATCCTTTTATTTCTATATAAAGTTTAGGATCAGATTGCCAGTATCCACAAAGAACCTGCTGGGATTTGATAGAAATGGTGCTAATATAAAATTCAGTCCTGGAAGAGTTTCCATCTGAAACAATAAAATCAATCTCTCT
>PVIC010020032.1:0-29876 GCA_004025085.1 Thryonomys swinderianus | reverse complement strand
GGCTCATCACTGCTGGAGAGTTTTCGATGACTTCTCAAGGTTCTGCAAGGCATGTGTATTTGCTGGGGGACCAGGAGACTTTCAGTAAAGGAATAAATAAGAAAGATTTCACAGTCTCAGGAAGTTAAAGTAGGTCTCACGTGATCAGGAAGTGCTGGGGTTGTTTTTCTGGCGGGGAATGCTTCGCCTGCAAACAGGGTTGGGTCTGCCCTGTTCACCCGCACTCATCCGCCCGGTTCATCTGCAGCACGAGCTTGAGGGGTACAAGCTGGAATGGGGAGCGGTGACAGGTCAAAAGGTGCCTTCAGCCCAGCCCAGCATTTTGGCTGCAGCCCTGGAAACTCACCCGAAGAGCTGCCCAGTCCCAGACGAAGAGATCACACACTCGTTAACTCGTTCCCGGGGTCCACTGAGTACGATGTGCTGGGCGCAACGTCATGAGACAGGAGTGGGTCGGGTCAGAAGCTGACACTTTGGCATATTTGTGGATAAGTATTCAGGTAATATGTGAATTAAAACCGAGGTAGGAATGTGATGGAAATGTTGAGGCTTTCTGAGGGCACAGAACACAGCAGCAACCCAGCGTAGTTTGGGCAGGAGCTCTGCGGGGACCTTTAAACTGCAAATTTAAGGCAGAAGAGGAAAACGGACCAGGTGAAGAGAGGGTTGGGGGATCACTGTGGCAGTCAGAGCAACCATATGTGCAGAGAGAGAGAGATCCCCGGGGTCCCAAAGAGCTTGGTTTTTGCAAGGGACAGAAAAGCAACCTGATCTATCTGCAGTCGGACTTCCAGGGTGTGGCCCTCAGGCCCCTGAAATCCCCTGAGGCCTGGTCAGGTTCAAAGTGTATTCACAAGGCTGGCGACGAAGCTCAGCACACCAGGGCCTGCCCAGCTTGCGTAAGGACGTGGGTTCGATCGTGTGTCACAAACACACGAACCCATGTTTATAGTGAACCCATGCACAACTCATGATAGCTTAATCCTGGATCCAGCCCATGTATGAGTGGATATAGAAGACGTGATACTGACACACGAAAGAGTATTACTCTGCTATAAAGAAGGATAACGTTGGAATATTTTGTAAGAAAATGGATGCACCTTGAGATCACGCTGTTAAGTGAAGTCAATGGGACACACAAACTTAAATAGCACACGGTTTCACCTACATGAGAAGCCCAAAATATAAACTGCAAAATAAAAGATAGGCAGTAGGGTATAGAAAAACGGATCTTTGGGATGTGGGAAGAAACCCAAGAGACAGAGGGAAGGCAGAGGGAGGGGAGGGAAGCTAACTGTTTAAGAAAGGGGGAATTGTGAGTTGTTGTGGACATGTAGCCAGTACCGACGAGGAACGTGACCATCGTGCACTACAAACACTACCATGTCTATCAGTGAAAGCCTCCAAAAGATGCAGAGAGAGGGAGGGAGCAGGGAAGGAATAGGAGGAAGATTTTTTAAAAAGACCAGGAAATGCCATGTACATATACCAGCTCCTTATAATGAATATAATCATGTGTGATGAACTTGTATCAATAAAGAAGAAAAAAATTAGGAACAGAAAAGAACACATATACTAAGAAGAAAACATTTCAGTTATTAAATAAATGAACTAATATAAAAAATGCTTGTAATAGCACCATGCGGTTATTTGCTATTCTTTCGCGCTCACTTTCCACCCGAAAAGGCCAAGAGCACCCTGGGGTAAGGTGCCTTTCCCACCAATAAAAGCAATGGCACCCAGCTACATCACAGCTCACTGTATTTTTTTTTTTTTTTTTGAGACAGGGTCTCGCTTTGTAGTTCAGGCTGGCTCTGAGCTCACTATGTAGCCCAGGCAAGCCTCGAACTCAGCAATCCTCCTGTCTCTGCCTCCAGAGTGCTGGGATGACAGGCGTGAGCCACCACACCCGGCACTGTGGTATGCGGTATTGATTGTTGGTGGGCGTGAGTCTTCACGCCCAGCATTGTGTGTGGTTTCCGGGGACTGAACTCAGGACCTTACGCTTGCGAGGCAGGCGCTGGAACCACTGAGCTAATCCTCTGGCCCTGTATTGTTTTTTTAAATGCCAGTTCCACTCAAGAGTGTCCTTGATGGGTTAGTAAATATTGTTAATTTTGTTAAGTACTGATCCTTGAATGCATGAGCCTCAGTGCACGGTGCACCTAGCTGGGGTGTGCGCCTAAAGTGCGTGAGCTGCAGGCTGAAGCACGCGTCGTCGGGCTCCAGCACACGCACTGGGTGCCGAGCGGGTCGACACCCCGCCCCCCCCACTGCCATCTTTGTTGCAAAGAGCAACAGGCGGGCAAACCGTGGTTATTAAGACTTGGCAATTGTCAGGCATGTTCTGGAAAGCGAATGAAGGATGTTTATCACCTTGAGGGGAACAACTGGTGGCATTCACGGCCAGTAATGAGAGTGAAGCTTTCAAGTGTAAATTTCAGAGTTTTCGAAAATTTGTATGTGCTACTATGACACTGATATCTTCCATTGATAGTATATGGTTTTCTGAGGATATTGATGGCAATACCATTCCAGTTTCCCATCAGACCAATCGGCTTTTGTCCCCAAAACTTATCAATATCTCCATCATTAGAAACTGTATTTCATTTATAAGCAGAAAACCAAAAATCTACATAGAATAGGCCACATACTGTATCAATAAACCAGGTAGGCTTCAGGAATGCGAAACTATTTCATCAGTAGGAAATTAATATATTATTACTTCAACAAACTAAAGGGAAGAATATGGCCAATAAAACAGCCATTTTAGCAAAACTCCAAACTATGACTAAGGAAATCTCTCTCTCTCTCTCTCTCTCTCTCTCTCTCTCTCTCTCTCTCACACACACACACACACACACACACACGCACGAGTCTGCCAAAAATGTGTACACACTTCAGCAGTTCACAGTACTAACAAATGTCTATAAGGAGGTGGCCACCACGCTGAGCACCTGTTATAATTGTAGAAGCCGAAGGTAACTTATATTAATCTCATGATGGCTCCAATTTAGTATTAAAATATTTATAGACATGTTTCTTTTCCTGATGTATATATTTTTGTCAGATTGCCTCTCTCTCCACATGTATATTGAAATTAAAATATCTCCAAAGAACTCTTCCATCAACTGCACTGGGGGCAACACTGGAAACTATTGATGTTTGATACCTAAGGCCAGGGGAAGGACAAACAAAACCTTCCAAAAAAATTCATTTAATACCATGATCATCTAGCTGGGAAAGGCTGCATGGTTTTTTCAGTTAGACGTTCTGTTGGAGTACCTAGTGAAATGAAAAAGAAAACACATGACTACTAGAAGAGAAGAAGTAAATATTTTTGAGCATGATATGAAAATGTAAAATGCTCTTAACTTTTAAAAAAAGTATTAAACTTAACAAGAGAATACAAGAGTAAGAGGGTGTAAGGTAAATAAATACACATGCTGATAGCTTCTCTGTAGACTAATAGTAAGCTTTTAGGGTGTGAAAAAGAAAACATATTTTATTCATAAAATAGTAAGAAAAAACACAATGAAGCTACCTCCATAGAAAGAAAATTCAGCCTTAGAATTACAGAACAAGATTGAACAAATAAAAAAATACACCATGCTTTTTGATGTAAATATAGAATATCATCAAAATATCAATTCTCGGGCCAGAGATTTAGCTCAGTGGTCCCGCTGCCTTTCTAGCAAGTGCAAAAGGTCCCTGGTTCGATCCTGTAAACCACATACAATGGTATGTTATTGGGCAAGGTGACTCACACCCACCAGCAATCAATACCACATACCACAGTGATGTGCGTGGTGGCTTAGGCCTGTCATCCCAGCACTCGGGAGGCAGAGGCAGGAGGATTGCTGAGTTCAAGGCTTGCCTGGGCTACATAGTGAACTCAGGGCCAGCCTGAACTACAAAGCGAGACCCTGTCTCAAAAAAAAAAAAAAATCAGTTCTCCTAAAAATACATAAATTTTATGCAACTACAATTAAAACTGCAAGTTTTGGGGAAAAGGAGAAGAGATCAGATGAAATGATTTAAAATGTCATGTAGAAGAATAAATACTCAAAAATAGCAAGAAAAGAGTAAGAAAAATTAGTAAAACAGGAACTGCCTTTCCAGGGTCAGAGTAGATTAGAATACTGATGCCAAGTGAGTATGGTATTGTATGAGAATAAAAAATAGTGGAAGACAAATCCTAGAAATAGTATTTGCTTATAAGAATTTAATATATATATATATATATATAGTATATAAAATGTGGCAATTCTTCTGAGTAGGAAATAATAAATTATTTTAAAACCAATACCAATATATGGGCTATCCATCTAAAATCAAATTAAATGAAATCCTTATTTCATACCATATATGAAAACATATTCCCCAGAAGTTAAAGTATTAACTGTAAATAACAAAACAAGTTGTTACAGCAATATCTAGGAGAGTTTCTGAAAATTCTAAGGACAAAGAAACCAAAGTAAGATTGGAAAATACAGAAAAGAAAAATGTAAGGAACCACATTCAAAATGTATATGGTCCCATAAGTATATACATAGGATATGGTTTCAAGTTATAACTTGTCAATTAAAAATTGAATTTCACGAACCCCATCCTTCGCAGCACCAAGGGTAACAGATACTATAAATAAACAAAAAGCAACGATGGGAGATTTGGGAAAAATGACAAAAGAATTTGTATAGTATAGGAAGTGGTTTTATGAAGTACCTGTCCACTAGGAAACAAAGAATAAGAAAAAAGCAGTTCACAGATGTATACATCCAGAGAGACAACAAAGGCACAAAAGGAATGTGTGCCAGAGTTGAGAAAATGCTAATTAAAACAATCAACATCCTATTATTCTCAGAGAGCTACCAAAATTAAAAATAACTCCACTGTGTGATAGCGGTAGGAAGGTGATTTTCACAGCATTTAAGAACAGAAGTGTAGCAGAATCTATTAAAATTCAAAAAGCATATACCCAGAGAAATAGACAAATGTGGTATATGTACACAATTGAATATTACGCAGGAATGAAAAGAACTACTCTACATACTACACAAAAGCATTACTCTGACAAATTCATCCAGACATAACAGAGACCCAGCTGTATGATTCCACTACATCAAGTCCTAAAACACGGAAAATTAGTGTGAAAATTAATCCATGTTGGGATGTTTAATCACAGCATTAATCAGAGTAGCAAAGGCTGGGAATGAATATATTCCTCACCTTTAGAGAATGTAAGATAGAGCATGGTGGTCTGCCTCAGGGCCTGGGTCCTGCTAGTGGAAGAGAAAGGAAGCAAATACTAGTTTATACATTTAAAAATGGACTCAAAGGAAAAAAGAAAACAGTGATTAGAAGTAACATTTAGGAGAAGGGAGACAAGCAAACTTTATACAGACCATTTTCCTCTTAAAAAAAACCCCTAGGATTCAAGTCACACTGGCTGGCTTGGAGGGATTTCTATAGGGTTATTATTCACAAGCAAGGTGTGGTTATAATATGATCCCCACCTGGGAGACCTCTGGACCTAAATGTGTGTACACACACGTGTGCATGTGTGTGCACATGTGTGTGGTATCTCTGTCATCTGGGAATGTGGGGGACAACGGGGACACGCACAGGCTAAGGACGTCAGTGTGAATTGCGGGGAAGAGGATGGAGCGAGCACCGAGCTAAAAGACCGAGCCCTGTGTGAGTGACGGCATGAGCGATAGGACTCCTTTTGTGTTTTTATATAATTGAAATTTACATATATAAAAGATTGCTTTAAAAAGCCGCTATCCATCTTGTAGATATTTTTAAAGTCAGTCCTTGAATTACTCTGGAACTTCAGAGCTCTGCGTGTGGACCACATCTCGCTTTGCTTCTTCTCCGTGTTCCCTCAATTGAAGGAGCCCGGCTGGAGGCTGGAGAACGGCACACTGCGGACTCCGCCCCGGGCAGCCAGACTCCTGCAGCTCACACGCAGCTCCGGGTGTTTGCTAGCTGCCTGTGAGATTCTCCCAGAGACGATGGAGGCAAAGAAAGTAAGAAAGCAGGAGAAATAACACTTGAAAAAACAGTATTTTAAAAATCTGTTTTAAACAAAAATAACAACGTTTGCAGTAAAAGACAGGGTCCCGTCCTGCATCTGCCCAGATCGGCCTCGCTCCAACCCCTGCTATCCTGGATTCCGCCTTTTCGACTGTTTTGATATTTTGATTATTGGGGTTTGGGGGGGCATTAATTCTGATTTCAAACACTATTGCATTAAATATTGTTTGCCTTAATTTTAGAGATCCTGGGAACCCTTGAAACATTGTATCCGACACAACTGGCTGTGCATGTCGCCCTGGCCCCTGACCTGCCTGTCTCCACCCGTTGGCGACCAGGTGAAGCCAGGCAGAATCCCGCGTGTTTCCGAGGCTCAGTTTCTCGTGCACAGAGCGGGGACGACGGCAGCGCCATGGTCTATTCCCCAGGGCTGGGCTAAGTAACTGGGAAGGTTGGGGAGTGGCGTTGCTCGTGTAAAGTGCGCGTTCATACCAAACCGGTGCTCTCGAAGGGATGAACGAGCGGGGTCCCTCGGCGTTGACTCTGCTCCCCTCGTTGCTTGCTCTGCCTTAATTCATGGCCAGAAAAATCTCTGGAATCTGTGCGCGTGCGTGTGCGCATGTGTGTGTATTTGTGTGTGGCCCACACCTCTCATCTCAGCACGCTGGGAGACCAAAGCAGAAGGTCTAGAAACTGGAGCTCAATCAAAGTAATTCTCAAAATAAAAAACACAAAAAGGGAGCTGCGGGGCCAGGGGTCTAGTTCAAGTGGTACCGCGCCTGCTTTGGAAGCACAAGGGCCTGAGTTTGATCCCTGGTACCTCAAAAAAAAAAAAAAAAAAGTGTGGGGGTGGGGCTGGGGATATAGCTCAGAGCAAAGGCTTCGGGAGAGAGGGAGGGAGGGATGGAGGGAGGCAGGGACAGACGGAGGGAGAAGAAAAGCTTTATGAAGAGAAAAGGAAGGATGGAAAAAGGGAGAATCCGCGGAACCCCGTGGTCCTGGTGACTGTCACAGGAGCAGCGCCCCCAGCAACCTTGCTCTTCTCCCTTTGAGCACCCCCCCCCCAGAATGGACGTCTCCAGCTAGAACTGCGCTTCTCTGACGTGCGTGTCAACAAACTGTAGTGGGTGTGGCTTGGGGCGGAGCGCTCGCCAAGCCTGAGCTCCCGTGGGCCCCAGCACTAGACCTAGGACACCGCGCGGGGACTCAGCTGGCCGCGGGCCGGCCTGGGTCTGCACTGTAACCGGCCCCAGCAGAGGGAAGCTCCTAGCCGCTGGACCTCACTCGCTGTGCGTGACAAGGAGCCCCACGGCCAGGCACGTGGCGTCTGGGCCCGAAAGCCTGAGACGTTCGTCCCAGTGAGGACAGCATACACTCGCCCGGCGCTGCTGGGAGCACTTTCCCTTTGGCCTGTGAGTCAGCCTGTCACACTGATCCCACCAGGCAAGTCGCCGAGATGCCCGCTGTGCACGCACGGGCCAGTCTGTCCAGCTTGCCGCCCAGTGAGGCCGGACCCCGCCACAGGAGGGTGACTGGGCCAGCCCGGCTCGCGCTGCCCGGTCCAGGCCGGGTGAAGGGAAGGGAGGGCTCGGCTTGGACTTGGTGCAGCCAAGAGTGGGGTGACCGGCGGTGGGGGCCGTGTCTCCGGTTTGCCCAGGAGGGTGGGCGCGACGAGGCGGGGAGGGCCCTGGCAGCAGTCGGCCGGTCGGGGCGGGCTGGGCCACGGCGGCGCTCACCTCCCGGCCGTGCGCTCATCGCCAGCGGCGGCCCCGGGGCCGGCCTGTTCTCTGACGGTCACGCAGCGAACTTGTCTGCTTCCTGTTTTTATTGTGCGAGTGCTGCTCATGACCTGCGCTTCCGGGGCCCCTCGCATGGGAGTCTTCCAAGTGCCCCGGGTCTCCGGTGGCCGGGGCTGGCAGCTCACTGCGGCTGTGTGCCCTGAGCCCCTCGAAGCATGCGGGCCCCAGACCCTTCCGAGACTGAATCCCCACTGAGCTCGGGGACACTGGGCACCTGAAGAGCTCGAGGACTCGCGCCCAGGTGACCGACGCGGCCTGTGTCGCCTGGGTTGCCCTGCCGGCCGCCGCCGCAGGGTCTCCTTGGCAGGAGTGTGTGAGGCTGAGTTGGCAGGACAGCCTGCCATGCCAGTCGAGTGGCTCGAATTGTTTAGAACACACGCGGACCCGCAGAAATGTCTGCAGAATGCTCTGCGCCCTGACAGCCCGGCCAGCGCTTGGCCACTTTCCCAATTTTTACCCCCTTGTGACACTCAGGAGGAAAACGAGGTTCGCAGGCCCAGCCGCTCTCCGGGGATTGCACAGGGGTCCGGCCCCGGAGGGAGCCCCTGGCCCGCCCTGCTCCCCTCGCCCCTGGCCTCTGCAGGGCACCTGCGTGGTCCCCGGACCTCGTTTGCGGCCCTCGCGCTGCTGCTGCTCCCAACTCTGCTCCTGGAGTTCCGAGGCCCGAATGAGTCCTGATTTTCCGTGCGCCTTGTCTCTCCCGCCTCCTCCGCCCCCTCCCCGTCTGCTTCTGCCAGGGGGACCCCGTCTCCCACCCCACCTCCTGCCAGGCCTGCGCCCAGACACAGGAAGCCTGCAGACCTTTAACTCGAGCTTTCCGAGGACGCCGGCGACTGTGAGCACAGAAGCTGTGGCCTCGAACGGCAGGCGGACCGTCCAGATTGCCGCGGGCGGTGCTGAGGTTGGCCGTGGGCGGAGGTGCCGGGCGCGTGGGCACAAACGCGAAGTGTGCGCAGTCTTCTGTCGCCGCGTCAGCCCGCCCTGCGCGGTCGCCGGGGCCTCTGCTGTCTGAGAGCCGGAAGCCGAGGGCCGGGCGGGGCCGGGCGGGGCCGCGGGAGCCCAGGAAGGGTGCGGAGAACACAGGGAGGTTACGGGCTACCTCAGCAGGATGACGCCTCTCTGCGGTGGGAGGAGCCTCGGGAACCGCACACCCGTGGGGGGGACGCCCGTGAGCCCCAGCGGCAGCCGCCCCGGGAAGCAGCGGTCCTGGAAGGAGGACCGGCCTTGCGCCCGAATCTTGGCTCTGCCAGTGCCGGTTTATTATCGTGTGGCCCTGTGGGAGTTACCCAAGCCCTTCATACCTCAGTTTCCTCCTCTGAGTAGCGGGGACATCAACTCTTCCCCGAACAGCTGCTGCGAAGATCGGATACGGTGAGGGCCGCGGCGCCCGGCACCGAGCACATCGCGCTTTTCCACCTCACTGTCTCCGGAAGGGCCGTCAGGACGCGGGCCGCTCCCTCCGGCCTGGCCCCGGGTCGGTCTCCCCTGCGACACAGTTGCTTTTAAAGCTCCAGTTGCCAGCCCGTCGCCCATCCACACACCTGGACCTCCTGAGCCCATTCTCTGTTCTCAGCGTGCGGTGCCCGCAGGTGACAGGTCCCTCAGCTCTCTGAGCCCTTAGGGCACCGAGGCTTCTTTCCCGTTCTCGGACCTCGGCGCGCTCTGCCACAGCACAGCGGTGCGTCCTCCCGAGCTCGGGCCAGCTATGCCTTCGCACGTCCCAGACACGCGAATGTCTCCTTTGGCCTCTTCACGTTGTCTTGACCTCCCCCCCAAGTTTCCCGCTAACTCACAGCGGTGAGAGCGCCGCAGGAGGGCCCACGCCGCGTGGCCTCTGCTGTCCACGCAGCGTGTCTGCTCTGCAGGCCCAGGGGCCACAGCAAGCGGCCCGAGCCGCCTTCACGCCTTCGAGTCAGGCCCCCGAGCGAGCGCGTCCCCTGTGCCGGGCGGGTGGGGCACTAGCCAGCCCAGACCCTGCTGCGGGCTGTGGAGGCCCCGTCTCCGCTGGCCGCGCGTCTCCAAGGCCTCGCTCCTCCTGCCTCCATCACGGCCGACTGCTTGCAACTCCTCTCACTGGAAGAGGCATTTTGGCCACCTCATAGTATCCATTTTTATTACAGTCTGCCCTCAAGACCTCAGATCAAAAACATCTGTAAAAATGCTGGACGTATAGACGTTTTTCCCCTAGCAGTTACATCCTAAACTAGAGGACAGGGACTCCTTCGGCAGCGCTCCCATGCTGCAGGCATACGAAAATTTCAAAATGCTTTAAAAGTGAGTAGGAAGAGTCTTATCTGACTCTACAGTCATCGGAAACACTCCACTGTGCATGTTATAGAAGGTGCCACAGGATCCACGGATTGTTATCCACGGAGGCCAGCGAGGGCAGGCAGGACTGCCGCCTTCCACTCCTGAAGTGCCGCTTTCTCACGCCGTTCTCCGACTAGAGGAGAAAACCTTCCGCAGTCCCTCCTCTATCCACTCATCTTGTCCTTCCGTCCCCTGCTCCTCTATTCTCCCCCCGTCCGTCCCCCACCTGCCTTCAAACCCCTGAGAGAGGGGTCTACAGACACCGGAGTTGCTGGGGGCTTGACCGGGTCTGCAGGCTGAGCACGGTAATGGGCGACAGGCCCCGGACCCGGGGGAGCTCCGCAGAAGAGGGCAGCTGGGCTCCGAGCCATGTTTGGCAAAGCTGAAGTCAGAGGAGGGTCCCTGGGAGGAAAGGTCAGCGTGAGAAGACAGACGACAGCGGGACGCAGCATGTGGCAGTGAAGTCTGGAGCAGCCGGGGCCTGTTGTAAGTGGGGCAGTGGGCGGCGTCAGCAGCAGACCTGGCCGAGGCTGGGCGCAGGGCTCAGCCCTTGGGTCAAATCCCGGAGGCTACGGAAGGTTACGCAAGGACAGAGCATCCCGCGTCATTTCCAAAGAAAAGCTCAGGTTAATGTAGAAAGTTTTTAAGTTACTAACGAGAAGTGGGAAAATATATATAGAAAGCAAAACTTAGGAAATAAGAATCCTTTGGTCTAGAGAGAAACATGGCTAACATTGTTGGTGTCCTAACTGCTGCCCATCACAGCTTCGGTGCCAACAGGGCTTACTCTGCGCCAGGCTTCGTGACGCCCTCCCTCATTCCCGCAGACACTGCGTGAGAGCTGAGCGTGACGGGAGGGGCACGGCCCCAGCTTTGGCGATGGCGTCTGGTGCGAAGCCCAGGCCCTGCGGCTGCGTAAGCTGGGCACACTGACGGGCACTGGGACAGGGCTAGGACTCTGTTTAAGATGCAGCGTGGAGTCCACATCTTTTGGTGGGAGCGCGGGCGAAGCATCCTTCGCAGGGGGCCAGGGTGAGGAGGAGCCTCAGGTGGCTGGTTTCCTGGACGCGGTGAGAAAGGAGCGCTGAAGGCATAAACGGGAGGGTGGGCATGGAGGAGCCCTTCGGGAGGAGGTGCAACAGGCCTCCAAGACTGTGTGTGTGGGTCTAAAATGGAGCCAGGGTGGCGCACGGAGCAGAAACGCCACGTGGACTCTGCCCCATCTCACTGGAGAGCAGAAAGGAGGTGATTCGCTTCTGGGCATCACAGGGGGCAGAGCCGAGCCTGAGGCAGTGGGGGCACAGGTGGCACAAAGCACAGTCCCCTGCGCAGATTCCTACCGAAGCCAAGACTCTGAGCTTCCCTGGGAAGGGCGGACAGGATGCAAAGGCTTCGCCAGGCATGGTGGCGCTCGCCTGTGACCCGGGGAGGGAGCTGGGGCAGAGGGCACAGCACAGGTGGCTCCAGCCTAGCCAGGGTAACATCAAGATCCTGCCTTAGAGTTAAAAATGAAAGCGGTCTGGGGAGGTAGCTGAGGTCAAAGGCCCTGGCTTGGGTCTCCAGGTCAAGGGGGCCAGGGGTACCCCAGAGGAAGCCCAGTTGGATGGTCCTGGGGACCTAGATCCTTAGCTTCAGGAAGGCAGGGTTGGGATGGGAACAGAAGGATGGATGGACTCCCCCCCCCCCAATTTCTGCTTCTCCACCTGCCTTTCTGAGTCACTCTGTGCTCACCTCTGAGTCTGCTGGCAGCCCAGGACGGCCCTGAGGCCTGCTGCTTCGGAGATGGGGCTGACGGTGCCACCCTTCCACTGCCGTTCCTGCCGCCCTCCTTGCCAGCCACAGTAGCAGGGGCTCTGCCCTCTCCCAGCCCTGGGAGGCCTTAGACAGAGTGCTGATCGATTGGCTGCTCACGACCCACAGCACGTGTCATGTTGCACTTGGGTTTGTTTGCACTTTTAACAATATCCGCTCTCTACACACCAGGAGCTCCTCGCCCTTTTTAGCTTCGTCCCAGCTTTTTCCTTTCTTCCCACGACACCCTCCTCCCAGCGGGGCTGGCATTTTGCAACTCGGGCAGCCCAGGGGCTGGTCTCACTTTCTGTTGACTCTCCCTGCTGCGTTTCTCCGCTGGTCCCTAGTGCCATGATCTATCTGCCGAGAGGCCTTGCCCGGAGCTGTGGGAAGCCCCAGCACAGAGCCTTCTTCCGGCATGCCATGCTGCCAGCCGCCAAAATCTTTGCAGATATCCATCCATCCGATGGGATGACAGTGGGTCTACTCTGCTCCCCGCTGCTTCTTTAAGCTCAAAATGGGGTGGCTTTCAACCTCCCATCTTGGCAACTATGGTGGCCGATGTCAGATCTTGATGCAAACTTCACAATTTCACCCGAGTTCTTTGAAGACTCACGTGTTCCACTGAGACCCAGGAAGAATCTTGACCCATAAACACGCATGTGTGTACAAACATGTGGAAGTTGTAAGTTTAGGATGAATGCCAGGATGTTTAGGATGTGCTGAGGGCAGCAGATGATGATAACTACCCTAAGTGTTTGCTACATGGCCATCACTTTGCAAAGGACCTCATCGACGTGGGCTCATTAATCTTCCCTTCCCTGCCTGCCACTGTCCATGCCCTGTGGAATCTCAGCAATGCCAGATGGGTTCCCTTGGCTGCCCTGGGACGGGGGTGGACCTGGGATCTCTCGGGGTGGGGAAGTAATGACATGTGTCTTTCCTCCAGACACCCAGGGCCTCTGGGGCATATGCTGTGACAATATTCCACCGCACGAGCAATGTTGGATGAGGTTCCAATTAATTAAAGAGAGAAGACAGAGTTTAAGAGGAAAAGTTTCCTTAAAAAGAATAAAGCATCTTCCCAGTCTAGGTTTTTAAAACCTCCACTCCTGCTTAGGGCTTTTTACCATTTGGGTTGGAAAGCGGTACAGTCAACAATATCCATGCTGAAAAAATAGTCATAATGACTCCCTGTTTCTCTAAAGTACTTGGAAGATCTTCAGTCAGTAAATTTTAAAAATGTGATTGGATTCGCTGACAAGCAGAGACCAACGTGGGCGCCCAGAGTCAGCTGGGTGGGGCACAGCGCTGGAGATCTGCGGAGCTTCTGGTCCGGAGGGAAACAAAGCCCTTTAGAAGACGTTCCACACCGTGTTGGGTGGTGCTGTCTCACCTCGAAAAGGTACAAGAACACACGCTGAAAGGAAAGTGCCTTCAAAGAGGGTGGCCTGTGGGAAGTGAGGCTGCGGGAGCGGGCAGCAGAGCCAGGGGAGCAGAAGCGTGAAATGGAGAGGTTTTCTGCTGCCCTCGGCAGCCCTGCCCTCGCGGGACACCGCCAGACTGGGCGACTTAAACAGCACAACCACGTAGCGCATGCTGCTGGAGGGTGGCGGCCCCAGGCAGAGATGCTGGTGGACGGAGAGGCCGGCAGGGCCCCTTTCTGGCCACGTAGGGGGCTGTCTTCTTGCTTTGCTCTGACATGGCCATTTGCACATAGCAGACAAAATGAATTCTCTGGATCTTCTTATATAAGGACACCAAACTCACCGGATCACAGTCCCACTCTGTGACCTCATTTGCTCTTCTTTATGTCCTCGAAGGCCTTGTCTCCCAATACAGTCACACTGGGATTTATGACTTTGGAGTGTGAGTGAGGGAGGGGTTACAGAGGCAGGGCCAACGGGAAGAGGAAAGACGGAACAGTGAGGAGGGCCAGCCAGAAAGAACACAGGACTGGTGGGGCTATGGAGGGCAGTTTTGATGTTGAGAGTAGGAAGAGTGGACATTTCTCAGTAAATCAGGAGCAAGGCTCCCGGGAGGCTGAGGCAGCGGGACCAGAAGTTCAAGGCCGGTCTTAGTGAGCTTTAGTGAGACTTTTTTCAAAGTAATAAAAGGGCTGGTGATGTATGTAGCTCAATGGGAAGGTTCCTGGGCTCAGTCCTGGTACTAGAAATCAGGAGCAAATTTATCTAAGGGGGAGTAGGTTTGGAATTTAAGAAAAGTAAACATCCAGAAATGCTTCCTTGAAGAATAGTCTAAGAGTGGGACCTGCCAAGAAAATCAAGGGTCCAGCTGAGGTGAGCCAGCGTGATTGCCGCCCCACATTAGCTTAAATGTCTGCAAAAAGGTCTCATCTGATGACTTGTCTTAAGATTTTGCACAGCATTGAATCATATATGATGAAATTTTCATCCTATCTTCTCAAGAATGTAAATTCTCTGAGATCGTAGATCTTTTTGCTTTGTTCATCAGCTCATTTTTAAGGCTTAGGTAGTGCCCGGCACAACAAGAACACTGTAAATCCTGGCTACATGGACAAATGACTTTCTCATGGCACCAATCCGAAGAATTAGGTGACAATCTGCCACAGTCACAGGAACAGAAGGGAGGTGAGTGGAAGGGTACCTGGGGATGAGTGCGAGAGAGCCAGGAAGGACAAAGAAGTCAAGGAAAGCGGGAATGAAGGGTGCTGGTGAGAAGCTTCCAGCAGCAGAACAAGTGGGGAGCGAGCACCAGGAGGAAGGCGGGGAGCAGTGTGAGGAGGTAGAGGAGCGCTGAGGTCAAAAGCAGGGCTGGCGGGGACTCACGGGGGACCCTACTCTTGGGTGGAGACTGCGTGGGAGGTGCCGAGGGGCAGCGATGACCCACCACGTGCGGGCAGTGGGTGGCCAGCAACGGAAGGGATGCTCAGCTCTCGGAGTCACTGCGATGCAGGGCAGTCTTATGTGCAGTGTGGCCCAGGACTTGAGTTCTAGGAGTTCATTGTCCTAACAGAATGATGGGCTGTGCAGTCCAGCAAGTTCAGAAAATGCAGATTCCTCCTAGTGCAGGACATCTACAAACCTTCAAAATACCGAACAAGACAATGTTTCTCCCATTTATTTCATTGATGAATCATTTTTTATTTCCCTCCAGAAGAATCTGTGACCCTCAAATAGAGGTTCTCAAAGTGAGGTGCTCAGAACAGCACCATTAGGAACCCATTGGAAATGCAAATTTATCCAGGACTCCAGGAGAGCAGCAGGAATCTATCTTCACAAGGGCTCCAGGCACTGCTGATGGACCCTGACATGTGAGACCCACGGAGCTCGAAAATACTTTGGGAGACTGATTCACACTCATAGGCGGGAAAGGTTATTCTTGAAGGGTTAGGCAGGTCATTCAAGATCAAGCTGAAATTGCATAGTATGACAGCCGGAGTAAAGTTGGACAGAAATCCTTGAGTTCAATGGTAATGTACAGATCACACTAGAAGCAAAATTTGGCACTAGTTTAATTAATGCTACATCAAAAATTAAAATGCTTTTGGACTGACTTTTCCCCCAGATTCTTTATATCATAAGTCTGTGTTAGTGTGAGCCAAGGGTCGAGTTCTTTCCAACATACTGTTCCACGTGTGGGGGAGGAGGGCGAAAGAAAGAGAAATGGATTTGAAATTTATTTCCTTTTCCCATTTCTCCTTTGATAGCGATACCAAAAGGTAATTATGAGGCTGAAAGGTAGATATGGTAGCAACAAAAAGGAAGGCAGATAGTTTGTAAGCGACATCAGTAGTTCACGAATAAATAAAACCTGACCCTAAGTATCTGTGCGGTTATATAAATTCATATTTGGAAAGTGATGTTACAACCAATGATTTGGTACCCTGTGCAGTGATGCTTGGCTATAACTTTGGCTACTTAGGAAGCTGAGGCAGGAGAACCACAAAGGTTTGTTTGGTACCAGGTATCGATCTCCAGCCTTTGTGCTGTGAGGCAGGCATAGTGGCACTGAGCTAAATCTCTGGTTCAAACCACACGTTTGAACTCAGCTTGGGGAACTTAACAATTCAGCAAGATCCTGTCTCGAAATAAAAAGAGTAGTGGCTGAGTGGTTTGGTATACACAAGGCCCTGGGTTCCATCACCACTGCCATAAAAATTAAAAACAAGTAAAGTAAAAGTAAATTATTTGCAAAGAGCTTTTTACAACAATCCACTTAGAAGCAGTTCACTCACCTTCAAAACCGAAATCACCGTGTTAACACAGTAACTTAGCAGAAGGTAGAAGACTTAAAAAATGTAACTGTTTTACTCCTTTGCAGAATAATATGGAAATGTTCTTACCAGACATTTATAGTTTGCAGAAGAGCTGTCAAAAATAACTCAGCTATATGAACATTTCAACTGTACAATAAAAAACAAAAAAGAATCTGGGTACAAGTTTTCAGAAGTTAAAGCTGAATCTCAGCCTAAGTTTAAAATGCATTTTGACTCAGAATGTTCCTTAAGAAGAAAGAAGAGACAAAGACACTTGAATAATTATGCAGAGCTAAATGATCAAGCCTTTTAAATTAGTTGAGCTTTAGCTAGAAATATCCTTAGTTTTGAATGCACTGAGACATATTAGAAGCGAAAGAATAGAATTGTGCAATGATTTGCATGGACACAAAGGCTTAATTGGAAGAAAAATGCTAAGAGACGGCCCTGAGTGCTTTAGGGTGGAAGGGTACAAACCTCAGCTCACCGCACCTACCTGGTCCCAGTTCCACTCCCAGGAGCAAGCAGCACTGGCAGGACCCCGTGCTGCCGCTGGGCACGATCTCCCGTGGCCATGTCTACTAAGTGGCGACAGCTGAACTGGGTGCCAGGTATGGCAAATCTCCTTCTCTGTACGAAATCATCTACTTTTCTTACCTAGCTAGTGTGAGTTGGGCAACCTTCGCTTCTCCCATAGTTTGTAACTTTGAAATATAATATTTTCAGTCACTGAAAGGCTTCTTTGTGCAATTTAAGTCCTCACGTAGGAGCTTGTCAATTCTGGCCCTCGTGTGGGCTCACGGCAGACTGTGGCGTCCACAGACCCTACCCTTTCCGTCCCTGACTGAGAAGGGCGTTTGTGACGGGGAGGGGGCTGAGTGGGGTCACGTGGCCGACCACTCTGAGTTCCAGGATCCTGGAGAAGAGTGCCATTCGTTTTGTGAGAGGAAGGTGACGCCACGCCGCCAACCACCTCCACCCTTCTGAAACGGGGAGTGAGCCCATCAGGTGAGAGCCCACCTGAGAGCGGAAGCAGCCCAGACCTTTGTGGGCCATTTGCCTCTCAGAAAATGGCTGGGAGACTGGAAATATCTAAGGGACCCTGGTGCAATTTCAACGAGTAAGATATTAAACAGACACGTTTTATCACATACTGTTGGAACGCGGGCTCCATCTTTTCCCATTGTTGATCTCTCTCCTCTCTCACTCCGACAGCTGACAGGGGACCCACCACTTAGCAGTTTAACATGACACATGATCAAGAATATCACGAATGTTTACATTTAAAAAAAACTTATTGAAGTAAAAGACACTCTGCTATCAATACCCCTCAAAGGACTTCCCCTTGCACCAAACACACTCCATTGATCTTGCTACTTCCTGAAGAAGTTCTGGCAGTTTCCATGCTTAGAACTGGGGGGGGGGGGGTCCCCTCATATGTTTGGAAGGTGATGGGTCTTGGGGCTGAGACAATCATGTGCGGATCAGTCTGCCGATGAGTTGTAGCTCAATGTGCTGTTAGCAGGTGGGGCCTGAGAGGTGGGTCCCTGAGCCCTCCCAACTGTACCACGTGACAGTCTGGCTGCCGCTGCGTGGAGCTCGATATCCCTCTCTTCTGCTGATCTGATAGAGCGCAGGCCGGTAGACAACTTTCTCACTCTTCCTATCCCTAGGAAACCAGGAAGCGGGACTCCCGCAAGATCACAGCTCGGCGGGCTCCTCTGGCCCACAGCCAGGAGGAAATGGGCCACTTTGAGGTACTGACTCTCCCAGGCGGCCCCGCTGAGGCTCAGCTGTTCGCCTGAAGAAGCCACAGCACATATTAAACGCTAGCTTGGCCTCTCTTCCCATCCAGGACGGGACAATGCCAGAAACTCGGCAAAAGACGCGAGGCTTAGAAAGACCACGAGTTTCCTTGAGAGTGTGTGTCACTGCCATCTGCTGGCTGGAATGGGGATCACAGAAGCTCCGAGGCCGCTGTGTGTGTGGAAGCAGCTTAGAGATTCCCACGGTGGGACAGAGCCTAGGGCTTCATTCACACATTTCATAGCTCAGTTCTAAGTGGCTGCGGACTTGGAAATCCCATAATAACCGTGTCCAGGGGGACCTTCGTGAGAGTCATCAGAAGGTCAAGCTGAGGACCATTTTTGAAACAATATCCCACTTAGCATTAGCAGTTCCCTGGATCAAATTCGGTCTGTTCCCAAATGATTGATTTAATAGGCTAGAAAAAGTCTGTAACCAGCAGGCTGGAGCATCTGGTAGAACTTGGACCCTCTTGTCAATGGCAAAAAGTACTTACAGGGAAGTGAAATTACCATCTGGCTTTACTCTTGTGTTCTCTAAAACTCTGTGTTCACGTATCCAACAATTATTTAGTGGGAACGTATAGTGTGCCAGGCACTGTGTTAAAGGACAGAGGGAGAAAAGATGACTGAACACACTTCTTTATTCTCATGGGTCCTCCGAGCGGTCGCTATAGCTGGGCACGGGCATCCTGCTTTATCTCATTTAATTCTCAGAACACAACTAGGACTGTCCTTATCCTACTTACAATCAGCTCACATTATTTTCTCCTTTACAGTTTGGAAAACTGCTTCTCACTTCAGAGAAGCTTAGCAATATCAACTAAGAGAGGCAAACGAGAAATAGTTGGGAGGGAGATTTGAGGAGGAGATGGTGGACTGAGTGGCTCTGGGAAAAAAACCTTTAACCCTATGGACCGATGCGGCCTTTTCATCTCCATCCAGAAGTCTTGGGCCTTTGTCCTACACTCATTTTCTGTTCTACTGTCTACAAATTTCCAGCAAAGCAAAAGTGCTATGAAAGAGTTTAAAGACAACTCCAGTCTGTTGATCCCACCAATGTCAAAGCACTTTTAACTTCTCTCTTCTCTCTCAGTGTTGAGAGCAGGCTGCTGGTGTTGGCAGAGAGGCCCGTTGGGTGGCAGGGAGGAAGGGAGGACGAGGAGGGAAGGAATGATGGAAGTTGGCGGGAGAGCGGAAGAGGGCTCTGTCACATGCCCAGGACAAGGGCTCGGGGTTACGGGCCAAGAGAGGGCTCCGAGTGGAGCTGGTGCAGCGCAGGGCCAGCAGTGGGGCCTGGGGGTTGCCCGCTGGGCCAGAATCCCTGCTCTGCCAGTAGCCCAGCGTCAGACCTTGGACGAGTCACAGATCCATCCCAATCCTGTTCTTTCCCCTGTCAGATGGGCGTATGATCGTATTTGCCCCTCAGTACTCTTTGGGGAGGAGGGAGATTTGGCAAGATGTCATGGGCTGGCCACCCTTACTTGCTCCGCTAAATGTTACTGTGGCTTCAACTAGCGCTTAGAGGCTCAGGAGAAGGTGGGATACGGCAGGATGGACGCGGATGGTGGCCCTGAGTGGTCAAGTCCCACAGACAGGCCTGAGGTGCTGCCTCCAGGAACCTGCCCGTGGGATGCTGTGTGCCACCTCCAGGCCCACGCGTCCGACAGACATATTCTTCCTTTTCCTCTCAGCAAAACATGGAAGGCAGGTTGGGGAGAAACTATTGTCCTTGGTTTTTTTTTTTTGAGACAGGGTCTCGCTTTGTAGTTCAGGTTGGCCCTGAGCTCACTGTGGTGCCCAGGCAAGCCGCCGCGAACTCAGCAATCCTCCTGTCTCTGCCTCCTGAATGCTCCGAATGGGATTACAGGCGTGAGCCACCATGCCCGGCACTGTGGTATGTGGTATTGATTGCTGGTGGGCGTGAGTCTCCATGCCCAGCATTGTATGTGGTTACCGGGAATCGAACTCAGGACCTTGCGCTTGTGAGGCAGGCGCCGGAACCACTGAGCTAACCCTCCGGCCCATGTCCTTGTTTTTATAGAAGAAATAGGATGACCTGGCTAGAACGAGGGATGTTTTTCCAAGCAGCGCGTGGCCTCTCGGCTGCCCCCATGAGAACCCCCATGCCAAGCGCCCATGTTACAAATCCCCTCTGTGCATCGGTACCCCACGGTGACATGCAGACAGTTTCTTGGAAATAACTGGAACCTGAGTTTCCTGGAAGGAGTTCCAGCCTGGAATGTCCTGGAAGGAATGCAATCAGAAAGGGAAGAGCTATTATAAAAATTCCATGACAGATTTTTTTTTAACTGAAATTTTCTTCCTAGTAAATTTTGATGTTGAAAGAAAAAGAAAAGTCCAGCTTTAGACTATTTTAGAATCAATGAAGTTCTCATCAGCTAATGCTATTTTGGTGGTAATAGATTGGGGAAAATTATTTCCTCATTGTTATGCTTGGTGGTGGAGCCAGACATGAAGAAACAAGTTTTGGAGAAATAAGAAGAAAAACAAAGAAGGGACAAGGTATTGGAAATATAAAAAACAGCATTCATCTACAAAAAAGTATGAAAATGTCACTTAGAGACTGGGCTTACCAAAGAGCAGCAGAGAAAGTTAGAGAAACCTGATAGACAATAGGCACTAGAATCTAACTAGGAGACTGTTGGTCTAAGGACTTTTAAAACCTTTGAAGACTTTATGTTCAGTGAGTAATTTGAAATAGTTATGTCAATTGATGGAAATCAACTTTTAGAAAGCATACTTGAACAGTAAATTTTTATTGTAATTTATTACTTTTATAATATTATAACACAACTCGTGTAATAAGGTTGACACTTGATTTTGTTCCAGTAGGTTAAACTCCAGGGCCAGCCAGGTGAATCTGAACTTGGGTAGAGTTGGGTGAATGAAGCCTCCCAGGGCAGTGCCTAAAAGAGCAGGACCTGGGGTCTCAGTGGGGGAAGGGCAGGCAGCGTCTCTGGAGTGTTCACAGGCACTGACCAAGCGGAGGCATCTCCAAGCAGCCAGAGGCTTCGGTTTCCTCAGCCAATTCAGTTAAACTGGATGCATTATGGCCACTAGAAAAGAAGCAAAAGCCACGAGGCCCATCCAGCCTTCCGAATACCAGTGTTGACTGCCTAAGATGCTCAGAACCTCGGCCTCCGTTTGATGCCCCTCTCTTCTTGGTCTATGTCCTGTCTAGGTTGTGCAAATCTCACCTCTAAAGAGCTCTCCAACCCTTCCGTTGGGTGCCCCCGCCACTAACCCGGTGCACTGTATGGGCTCCTGGCCGGATGATGGATGCGAAGAGGCTTCCCAGGCCATGCTTCCACCGCCCTGGCTCCTCCAGTCATGTCCCTTTGTGTGCAAACCTCACTGTCACTGCTGGTCCTCTCCGGGTCCTCCCTGCACATCCCTCTGAGGGTGAAGGCAGTACCTGTCCCCGAGCCTCCTGTCCCTTCCTCTCAGCTCTGCCTCTTCCGGCTTGGCAAATGCTGTTCCTTCGCCCTTCTGCCCTGAACTGTCTCTGTTCTCTTCCCCAGTTGCCCCGTGGTCTATCCCTTGGCGGCACTTTCTCTGGGACCTGAGCCCAGTCTTGGCCATTTTGCCCGCTTGGTTCATGCGGAGTCCCACATTCCTGCTCCTTCACAGCCCTCATCTACATCAGTTGCGCATTTATCTAGTCAGAGTCTTTCTCTCTAATCAAACCCAGGGACACAGGAACCTTGAATGCTTTCAACGCTGTGTCTCCAGCGCCTAACAGGGTTTCCCAGACAGCAGGCACAACAAATATTTGTTGAAGGAGTGGATGAGCTTCCTAACAGATAACCTGCTCTACTTTTTTTTGCAGTTATCTCAAACAAAAGTCATCCACACGCAAAACATTAATTAGTTCTAGTACATTTTTTTATGAATGAGAAGCCAGAAACAATGAGCTGTTTCTCACTTTTGCTTCAGTGAGCTACGCCAGTGAGCACATGCCCTTCGCCAAACCCTCTTCTTCCCAGGGGGGCTCATCCCAGGGATCAGACAGTACATGCTCTAAGCTGCCTTCAGAGACAGTTCTAGGCGTCTAAGTTCTAAGCTTCCGTCCATCCTCGACAAGGTTCAGAAATGCAGTCAGCGAAGAGCTGAAGCCTCGGCGAACACATGGTCCCCAAACATCTGTTCGGTGACTCCAGAGCAACACAAACGGGGAGAGAAGATCTTCGTGGAAGACACGATTTTTCAGAACTACACAACAATCGCTCTGGTTTGACGGCGCAGAGACAGCATTTGGGCACCAACTGCTATTGCTAAACGCAGAGCCAAATGGAAGTTTAATTTCAGAAAGTTCTCCGATTAATACATCTCTCCCTAATTACTCTCACATTTAAAATAAATTGCTTTGATGAATAATTCCATGCCAGAAAGCCCATAATGCATCACTCAGTGCATACCGAATTAATGTTTTCATTATCTAGTGAAGTCTAATTGCGGTTACTTTCCCAAGAGTTGAACAGAAGAGAATCTGTACAATGATTACTGACTACTCACCCCCAAATAAATATCTCAGCACTGATGAAATTACATGGTCAGTAAATCACCATTACTTAAATAAGAATGAGCCCAGCCCTTCATGAGCATCTCTCCCAAGCAGACCCTGGCAAGGAATTACACACAGAGAAATCGCGGAGCTGGAAGAGAGACCTCTAGTGTGTGCTGGAGAACTTTATGTTGTGCTTCGGGCATCATTAACACGGCGGAATCACTGCAGTCATTTTGCACACGGCAGCGGGAGAGTTCACAACTGCTCTGCGCGTCTTTCCTCCCCGCCTCGCCACTTCTTCCCAGCAGACCTGTGGCGTCCCCTCCCCCCGTCTTATAGACAGAAGCCCACCGAACTCAAGGAAGTCTCCTGGTGATGCAAAGTTTCAAAGTTCCACGGTCACCTCTGCAGCCTAGCGAGTAACCCTTTCATCTACAATCGTCATGACAACCGCTAAGCATTCTTTCCACGCGGGCACCGGCAGCCCCTCCTGATCAGCCACCCAGATAGAAACACGAGGCGGAAGCCGGAGTCTAACCCGCGATCCAGGAGGCAAATGGACCCACTTGCTATTTTAAATTCACCAAGCGGGCTCGCTATCAGTTCCCACCACTTCCCGGATAAGGCAGGTGACTCCCTCGGCGTAGAATCAGATTTAACGGATCATTCTATGACATCGGCCTCCGCCTTTACACAACCTTTACTTTCTCCCACATTGAAAACCCACTTGAGATAGACACAGAAAATGTTTCTCTGAAATGCACACACACGCACACCAGACAGGAGGTCTCTTAAGGAGTCGACTGCTGAGAAGGTAAAAGCATTTTGCTCATTTTTAATTTGCTAAAACAATCCAAGCATGCTCGGTACCCAGAGGGTATTCTCAAATAAACTTGTATCTGTAGCTGCCAGCTTAGTTGATTGAAAACAGAAGGCAAACGTTTCTTAAAGAATGAGTATGTTAAACTGTTATGTCTCTTCCAGAGCCACAGGGACACACACACACACACACACACACACACACACACACACACACGGGCGCGCGCCGCGCGCGCGCTTTACTGGAAAGCAGACAGGTCTGCGATCTCAGGGCAGCGCAGCATTTACACAAATTATTTCTGCCCACTGCGCTGACCCTCAGCGAGCAGCCCGGGCCGCGGGCACACTGGCCAGTTCCTGGGTGTCGTTCTCCACGCACAAAGCCGACAGCCCGCCGCAACTTTGCTAACTTAGTTGGCTCCCGCCCAGCGGCCCCGCAGCAGAGTCGCGGTGAAACCGCCGAGGCCGGGGAGCCGTGTCCCCGACGGGCGAGCGTCCCAAGCACAAAGGCTGGCACTGTGGGCCGCGGCCGCTCGAGCTGCTACGCGGGGCGGCCAGGTAAGGGCTCAGCACCCGCTCGGGCTCCTCTTCCCGGTGTTCTCGGGGCGCCGGCTCGCTGCGCACGGAATTCACCAGGACGCGCCCCGGCCCGCGGCTTCCCGGGAGGCCGGCGGGCTCTGTGTTTTCCAGCCGGAACCCGGGGCCGGAGGGGAGCGCGCGGCTCAGCTGTACTCGGCCGGCGGCGGACGGGTGGGCAGCGAGGGGTCAGGAAGGGGCCGGGCCGCACCCCGCCCACCCCTGCGCCCGGAGCCGCTTCCGAGGGCGCAGGCGGGAGGCGCCCGGGGGCCGCGGCCTCCTCCGTGGCCGCCGGGGGGGGGGGGCGGGGCGGGGGGAGCGCGGCGGCCCGGCCGGTACCTGGCGCCCCTCGCCCCGGAGCCCCCTCCGCCGCCGCCGCCGCCTCCCGAGGAGCCCGAGCTTTGTCGGGAGGAGGTGCAGGGAGAGGAACGGGCGCTTTTAAAAAATAAATGCAGCGTTTGCACGGGGGGGGGGGGCTGGGCATGGGAGGGACGGGAGGGGGCTTTAAAGGCGCCGGCGGGGCGGAGGCGGGAGCCGGGCTCAGCCCGGCCGGGGACGGACGCGGACCGCGCTGGGCACCGGCCGCGGCGCACAAAGGGCGGCGGGCGCGGAGGGGAGCCGCCCGGGGCGCCATCCGCTCGGCGGCCACAATGGCGCCTCCCCGGGGCCGGGCGCCGCGCGCCGAGGGCGGGCAGGGCCGACTGAGCCCCCGGCGCCCCGCGGAGCAGCGCCCGGTTCGGGGCGGCTCGGGGCCGGGCGCGGCGCGGGCTGCCCCGGAAGGGAGGGCGGGCGGCCGGGGCGCTGCTGCGGGAGCCGCGGCGACTCCGCTCCCGGTCCCGGCCCGGCCCGGCCCGGCGCTGCGGGTCCGGCCCCGGCGCGCGGACTCCGGGTCCCCGGCCGCCTCGGGCGCGCGCGCCCCGCTCGCGAGGAGGGAGAAGGGCGAGGGGCGGCCGAGGGGCCCCGGAGGAGGCAGCGGTGGCCGCGGGTCCGAGCGATCGCCTGGCGCCCGCCGCGGCGGGCTGTGTGTGCGCGAGTGTGCCGCGCTCTCGCCCTGTGCCTGGCACATGCGTAAAAGCGAGTTGCGCCCAGAGTCCCAGCCATACCCTCCTTAGCAAATAATAACAAACCCAAACCGTCAGATCTTACCTGAAACATTGAAGCACAAAGTCTCTCTCCAAGTCCCCTTTTCCTTTTCCTCTCCCCCCTTTTCCGATTTCTCTCCCAGCGATCTGCTCGGCTCGCCACACCAGACAGAAATGCAATAGCTTGGCTAAGGTAGACAGAACAAAATACAGAGAAGAGTTGCTCCAGGGCTTCGAAACCCCTCAAGGCAAGGATCAGGATACAATTAGCTCATGCCTCTACCTCCAGTCTAAATCAATCTCCAAAATAAAACTTAAAATCAAATTAACTGATCACAGGGCACACAATTGATCTCCGTCAAAAAAATAATAGCTCTACATATACGCATAGAGAAATATACAAATAAGATATTTTTCCAGATTTTTTTTTTGTTGGAAAAACAATCTCATTCCAGCCTCCAACTTGCTTTTTACCCTCCTCTTGCACAGAAAAGCTGATTTTAATCGTTGTGATTAGTTTTGATGTAACGTTTCCGCGGGCGATTTCTGCAAATGGATGGAGTGTTTCTTTGCCAAAAGAGGGAAAAGCAGCAGATGATGATAATTATAAGGATTGTTGGTTGTTTCTTTTTATTTGTGTTTAGGGCTCTCGCTTCGCTTTCTCAAGTTGACCTGACATTGCTGGTACTCGAAGGTCGCACAACTTGTTGATGAGGATCACCGCCCTGTCTGATCAAAGGACAGGTGATAATTTGGCAACAAAGCAACACATTTTTGGTTCCTTTGGCGAAAGAACGTCCCAAATGACGTGGATAAAAATAAGCACACGCAGTCTGCTTTGCCCCAGTCGAGTCTGAATCGGCGCCTGGGGGGGATACACAAACTCATTTCAAATGTTCAACCATGCAGAATTGTAAAAAGATTGAAGGAGTTATACCGCTTTTTTTCTAATGGCAAAATTAAAAGAAAACCAAGGCTAACATTAGGTAGGTAGAGACCTACCTTTTAGGGTTATTCCATCAACCTCATGAACATGCCCGGTCTCCTCCCTTCTCTTTGCTTCCCTCCACCTGGCACCTTTCACGGAGGGGGGGGCAGGTTTGGGGTCCCTTACTTGACGGAAGTGCTGGCAGAGCGGAGGACTAACAAAAACACATTTCCCCAGCTTGCTGCTCTAGCCATGACCTCCCCCTCTCCTCCTCACTTCTTCCTTTCTAGGTCTTTGTTCAGAGAGCTTGTCCTTGAGCCAGTTGTTACTTTAATTCCTTTTAGTTAGGGGAGAGCTTTGGTCATAAACTCAAGGGTCACCTCCCGTTAATGTTACATCCTTGCAGGATACTTTTTGAAATAGTGTGTTTTTGAGCACTTCACAGTTCGTTAATTCAAAGACTTTACTGACATTTCCCTTAAAAAAAAATAGTTATTAGAACACAGTGGGGAAAAAAAGGTGATGGTGGAGACCCTGAAAAGAATGAGCTGCGTCTTGCAAATTCCTGCGACTAGGCAGAGTTTCTCAGGAAGTATTTTTTAACCTTCATGTTGGCTTTAAGGTAAACAGCTCTCTGTATAGCTAATCAGCTCAATGCTGTAAAGATTGGAGAAATGAATGTGCTAAGATGGACCAGAAGTGCTGATAGTAGATTATTTTAAAAATGTAACAAGGAAGTCTGTGGCTTGAGAACATCCTTACCCTAGAAGAAGAAAAAAGTGGCAGCTCAAAACCACAAAAGAAGAGTCACAGTATTCTTCGTGCATTCCTGTAGGGATAGTGTTCGAATCAACTGAGTGAAAACTTTGCTCTTGTCACCACTAAATTGCACCCTTGGTATTGGAGGAAGTGAGAACGTGGACGTGGCAGGAACATCCCCAACTGTTTGCTCTGAAGATCTAATACAGGTCGAATATGTCCTATCTGAATTGCTTGGAATCAAAGAAATTCTGTTTTTTTCCTCCCGGAGTTTGGAATATTGCATATACATCATTAAATATCTCAGAGATGGGGCCCAAGTCTAAACATGAAAATCATCCATGTCTCACATGTCCCATAGCCGGAAGGAACTTCTATACAATGTATTTTATAATTTTGTGCATGAAATGACATTTTTCTACTTGTGGCATTGGGTTGGCCCTCAAAAAGTTTCAGATCTTAGAACATTTACGATGTTTGGATTAGAGATGTTCAACCTGTTTCTTAATGCTATGACCTAAAGTGACTTTTAATTTAAAAAAAAAATTGTGTCACCTGGAGAGCCGTGCATCATTGGACTACAGTATTAGAGTTGGGAAGATCCCTCGCGAGCATCTGACTCCTCAGGGTCTCTTTACATCTGAGGAGAAGAGAGCAGGTGCCCAAGATCGAGGGTCCCAGGTGGGCGGGACTAGAACAAAGGTGGGCGGGACTAGAACAAAGGTGGGCGGGACTAGAACAAAGGTGAGCGATTCAAACAGTACTTTGGGATTCCGCCTCTGAGATTTTCCTGAAGTCCTGCAGCATGATCTTTTAAATATACGTGATGGCAACAAATCTTTACTCCTTGATAGATTAACTTCTGCACACAACAACAATAATTTGTGTCAGGCCTGGGGGATAAGTGGATGATGAAGATGGTTTATGTTGTGTAGAGGCATAAAAATAGGTGACTAAAAACAGTAAAGTAGATTTTCTTATTAGTTTCTAAGCTGAATGAGGACAATTCTTAAAATAGTTTAATCAATGAAATCATTAGCGGCAAAAGGGCTTTACTAGCCAAGATAACTGTTTTGAAGGGATAATATTCATTAAAATGAACCAAGTTCTGGACTAGAGATTCAGCTCAGCAGCACCATGCCTGCCAGGCAAGTGCGAAGTTCTGAGTTTGATTCCGGTACCAAAAAAAGTGTAAGTAAATCAAGTTCTAAAATACTCATTTCAAATATGTTTTAATACATTAGAATGATAACTTTTTTTTCAAAAAACACTCTTTCAAGATTGAGTCACTGACATGTTAAAGTGGCCAGAACTGTTTGGCTGATCACTGGATTTGCAGTAATTCCATAGTGTGTAATCTTCAGATAAGGTCTCTGTTTATTGTGGGGGGAACCTTAATTTTGTCATGTTTTGAAGGAATCTCAAAATTGAGGTCATAAGATAGAGGTTCAGAGTCAAAGGTTATAGTCTAGAATGAAGTTAATAACAAGTATAAAACACTCTATTGAAATTTGCATTTTGTATTCCTCAACCCAAAGAGATGAGTACACTTCAAACCTTTGGACTCAAAGGTGAGGGCAATTTATTTTTACTTTTAAAACAAATCTCTAATGAAGCAACACCTGAAAAGCCAGTTCCCTGTCTGGCCAAGGATGGGATACAAACTTAAAAGACTACTTCAGTCGGTGTGTGCATTACAGACTGTAAAGTGCTTTTTCTCTAATTAATACCTGTGCAGGGTGAACTTCTGTGTCTTGTAATTTCTACTGTACTAATTTTTTTGCCAGTCATAAAGAAGCCAGGGGAAAGAGTATATTAAAAATCCTACTAACCTCTTTTTCTTTCCATAAATAATTAAAGTGATAACCAGCAACCCAGCCACCACTAACCACGCAGAGGACAAGGGCGATAGGATTGCCAGCAAGAAAACAATGAGGACATAACTACAGACTTCTGTTTTTGCCATCCAAGGTCTCACTATCAAAATCAGTTCATTAGTGTGTAAAGCATACAACCAGTGGTAGGATATTTTGAACTGAAACCAGGAGCTTGACTGAAAAGGTTTAGCAGTCTGACCCTCGTGAAAGAGAAAATGAAAGAAGGGGCACAGGCCTGCTTCCAGTGCTGGCACAGGGCAGCTCATTTCACTGCCTCGTAGTCACTGGACCCTCAAATCGCAAGTTCCCGCGGAACATCGCGGCTTTGTTCAGGGTAGCCCTGCGGTACACTGTTGGTGTCGATTTGATAAGATGTGGACATTAGTCGCTGAGATGAAATGTGAAATTGAAGAGCCCTCCACTGGAGCAGCCGGGTGCCAAGATCAAATGTAGAAATCCCACTTCCCTCTCCGTTAGGGAGACGACAGACGCCTCATTACTTGGGCTCTAAACCTGGACACGTGTGGACAGCACCGTCACGCCAGGCTGCCGCTCTGTCCCCTGGGCGGTCGCTGAGTCACGCTGTGTCCACCGTGGCTCCCTCAGCATTTACCTGCGACTACCAGGAGAGGTTCTGCGACCCTGAAAGGCAAATTATGCTGCTTATTAGTATTCCAAATTATTCTATCCCTCAGTCAGTTTACGAGGAGGAAATCCCCTGTTTTTTTTTTTTTTTTTTGAGACAGGGTCTCGCTTTGTAGTTCAGTCCGGCCCTGAGCTCACTATGTAGCCCAGGCAAGCCTCCAACTCAGCAGTCCTCCTGCCTCTGCCTCCCAAGTGCTGGGATGACAGGCGTGAGCCACCATGCCCAGCACTGTGGTATGTGGTATTGATGGCTGGTGGGCGTGAGTCATCATGCCCAGCATTGTATGTGGTTACTGGGATCGAACTCAAGACCTTGTGCTTGCGAGGCAGGCACCAGAACCACTGAGCTAAATCTCCGGCCCCAAGAAATCCCCTGTTTTTTTATCAGTCAACCTGAAACGCCCTGTAATGCTGTGGAATGGGCACATTTCCCCCTGATTTCAGTAGGAGCATTAATGAGCTAAAACACAACGGGCTGTGATTTCTGAAGTTGGGCCCCCAGCACCACCTGTTTGCCACTAGCCTCTGGAAAACATCCTAACGTTCTGTGTCACTGTCGATGGGAGAGTTGGTCGCATCCCACTGGGCGAGCCTCTGACGGTTGCAGACGGGCTTGCTGATGGACGTCCCTTTCAGGCGGCTCATGATTCGGCCATAAAAGCGCATAGGTCCCTG
>PVIC010020031.1:0-29954 GCA_004025085.1 Thryonomys swinderianus | reverse complement strand
GATCCATTTAGGTGCAAATGGAGACATCTGGAGGATATACTAATAAGTGAAATCAATAGATCACAGATAGACAATTCCTGGATCTTCTCTTTGGCATGAAAACCTGTAGATGCAAATGAGTTCTAGAAAGTAGGACAGTTTTTATAGAATGGAATATTTCTATAGGAAACTTGGTGTGGGAATGTGATGGGAAGGAATAAATATGATACAGAAAGAAAATAAAAGTGCATGTAAAAAGGGGGGAGGAGGGGGAGTGGGTAGGGATATGGGTAAAAATGAGAATTAACTTGTGGCATATACTGGTACAAATTTCCCAATGTTATATGTGATTTTGAGATGTATATAAATTGTACCAATAAAGAATTCAATTAAAAATAAATAAATAGAGAAAAGGGTGCAGGGCTGAGAAAGTGGAGAGAACCTAAACTTGGAACTTAATAGGCCAAGGGTGGGGATTCTCTCCTGACACCTGGGTATTGGCAGCAAGCTGAAGATGATATCATCCCATCACAAGGTATCTTAGCAGTTCAGTTTTTAAAAATCTGTAAAATTTATTAACAAAAAATTGAGCAGCTGGACCAGTGAGAGAATGAGATGTAAAGCTAGAATTGCTGGTAACCGTCTTATCACCATGAAGGGAGGGCTTGTGCGAAAATGAAGATCATGCTGAGAAAGAAGAAATGAGATTGGACAGAGAGAAAACAAATGCTTATCATATCATCTGAGCCCTGAAGCGAGTTATGCTTGCAGGTCCACCTGTTTTCTAAAATTACATGAATGAATTGTGATTCAATTTTTCCACAAACCAGATCTAATAATTTAAAGATCACCTAGGAGCTGCTAAATCTTCTCCTGAACTTCAATTATATGAAATTATCAGAGCATTGAGTCTGAAGCTTGCAAAGACAATTCAAGTACATTGAAAGAGGAGTTACAGAAGCTGTAGAGGCCAGAGTCACCCTGGTCAGCCATGGCTGCAGGAAGCAGAGCTAACTAATGGCTTCTGACCATCACGACTTTGTATCTAGGGCAGCATTCCACAGAGTCCTGCTCCCAGTGGGCTGGTCTAACTAGTGGCTGGCCACTGAATATGGGAGGGCTACTGAATCTGAGCTGCTTTTGCTGCTTGAGGATTCCTGTAATGAGCAGCTGTCACTTTGGCCTTCCACACGAGCCTGGCAGAAACTTTCCCAGAGCTGCATTGTGATCTGAGTTTCTTCCTGCCCTGTTCAGCATTCTGTCTCCTTTCACAGATGGCAGATATGTATAGGTTAAATCTCCCCACACTGACTCCTGTCTCTTCCCCTTTATCATTCACAAGAATTTCCCCTAAGTCAATCTCTCATGTCTTTTCTTAGTCAGCTTGTCTGCTGTACCAGAGTACCAGACAGCGGGTGGACCAAGCAATACACACTGGCTAGAAGTCTGAGGTGAAGATGTTAGAGTGGTGGGATTCTGATGGGGATGCTCTGCCAGGTTGCAAATGGCTAATTCCTCATTTGCACCCTTCTGTGGAAGATACAGAAAAGGAGATCTCTGAGGTTCCTTTTATACAGACATTAATCCCATTCCAGGGGCTCCACCTTTTGTGATCTAGTCACCTGCCAAAGTCCTCACCTTCTAATACCATCACCTCGGTGATGTGGACTTCAACATGTGTTCTGGAGAGACACAAACATTCAGAATACTTAGTCCATCACACATCTCTTGGGATTCACTTTTCGCAAGACCTACCCCACATGCTATGTTGAGAATTTGGGGTGAAGCACAACCTAGAATTCACTATATGCACCAAAGCTCAATCATTCGGTGCAAAAAGTACAACCTTGTGCTACATTTCTATCTCACAACAAACACCGAACAGCGGAAATACAATCACCATTTTGTATGTCTTGTATAAATACATGGGGAAGTTGGAACTCTGATCCAGGCCTTTTTTATCTCGAGGTCTGTGAACTTCACTGTCATATTCTTGGGGATTCTAAAGTTAAGTGGCTCAGATACTGGGCAGGTATAAACTAAGACAGGTGTAAACTAAGCCAGGTGTGAGGTCCAAGGCATAATGAATTTATACATGCAAGAAAACATGCATACAAATTTAAACTTTTTAATCACCCATCAAAAACACATCTATGGCAGGACTCAGCCTGCTGAAGCAAATACCAAGAAGTCTACAGCTCCCATTTTTCTTCTTACTTATTGGCACTGTGTCACTGTCCTCATCTTGTCTCCTCTGTTTGGAAGTTGTTTCTCTGACATCTACATGATAAACTCCAACTAATTCTTCAAGACCCTAGGTAAATGTTACTTACTGTGTCACTCCACTTTTTTTGTAATATAATGAAACACCCAAGGCAAACTATTTGGTTTAGAAAAGAGTTTTATTTAGCTTACAGTTTTAGAGACTGAAAGCCCAAGAGATCAGGCAGCTTCACTGATTCCACTTCTGGAAGGGCCAAACAACAGGAGCAGAAACAGGTGAAGTTAGACACTAAACAAGAAGTCAGAGAGCAATTCTGGGGATCGAGATTAGAACAAGTTACTTTCACAAAAGCTCGGTGATCCTGTGGGAGCTACCTACATACCCTCAGAGGACTGCTCTTCCAGTGAGCTAAGAACCTAGCACTCTGACACATTTCTTATAGGACTCGCCCCCTCCCACATCACCACCCTGACAACTAAGACTCTGAAATAGGAAACTTTGGAAAACAAACTGCTTGAAACCCAAGCATCTATACCAAACCCAAGCAGCATCAATTCATCTCTCCTCCCATGTAACATTATGAATATGCCTTATTCTTGCCAGAAGTACAGGCCCATCTCGCCTGTTAGAGGACAAGCTCCTAAGCTCAGGCTGCCTTCTCCCTAGATTATCTTGCATGTGGGACCAGAAAAATATTTATTGAGAGCCTACTTTGCCCCAGACATTGTGATCAGCACTTTATATTGATAATTTCCCCCCAAAATGGAATTCTCTCATCCCATTTTATAAAAAGGGATTCTTAGCTCCAGAAAGGTAGTCACCAGCCCAAGGTCCTCCCACAACCAAAATGACAATAGAGCCATAATTCAAATACAAGTGCCCTTCATCCCAAAGCCACCACCTCCTTTCTCAGACCACACTACTCAGCAAACACCAAGTGCTGCCACATGCCAACAGAGGCTGAGGGTCTAGGGGTCGAACCCCGACCTTTCTGTATACTGCAGAGGCTGGGCTGATATTTAGCTCCTGTCCTGAGCTGACATTTTATTCCAGGAGGTTTGTTATCTTTCCCTTTGACACCACCTGCACTATTCAAGACAAGTCCCTGCTTTAAAAATAATGATAAAGCTGCCTGTCAGTGGAAATAAGCCATACACACTATCTCACTAATAGAAACAGGAGAATTTCTGAGATACCTCTGTGAGTTCGTTAGGCATGCAAGATTAAACTCAAATTCATCTCAGCTCACCCATACACGGTCTGAAACTGAATTGCAAAGGATGGAAATTCCAGCTGCTCAGCAAGTCCAAGACATATGTGAGGAAGAGCTGCAGAAGCACACAGGAAGCTGGCCGGTACGGGACAAGGACTTCCAGCTTCTGAACACTTCACATGAAAAGTAAATGTGCAGACTCAAGAGTCAGAGCCTCAGGATCTAAACTCAGCTCAAGCCAAGCACTTGATAAATGAGTGGCTATAAGAAAGTTTCTTAACCCCTCAGAGCCTGAGTTTCCTGACCTGTAAAATGGGATGGATA
Organism: Thryonomys swinderianus; assembly: GCA_004025085.1. NCBI lineage: Eukaryota > Metazoa > Chordata > Mammalia > Rodentia > Thryonomyidae > Thryonomys > Thryonomys swinderianus. The sequence continues at coordinate 26,214 of PVIC010020031.1, read as the reverse complement.
AGAGAGCTCATTCCTCCACACGGATCTCCACAATGGTTGCACAAGCCTGCAATCCCACCCATTTGACCCAGCTATCTCCCTGCTAGGAATATACCCAAAAGAATTTAAAAAATCACATTGGAAAGACAGATGTACACCCTTGTTCATAGCAGCTCAGTTCGTGATAGCTCAATCTTGGAAATAACCCAAATGTCCATCAACTGGAGAGTGGATAAAGAAGATGTGTTTTTTTTTATAAAATGGAGTATTACTCTGCCATAAAGAATGACAAGATTGATCCATTTAGGTGCAAATGGAGACACCTGGAGGATATACTAATAAGTGAAATCAATAGATCACAGATAGACAAATTCCAGATCTTCTCTTTGGCATGAACACCTGTAGATGCAAATGAGCTCTAGAAAGTAGGACAGCTTTTATAGAGTGGGAAATTTCCATAGGAAACGTGGTGTGGGAATGTGATGAGGGGAAGGAATAAATAGGATACAGAAAGAAAATAAAAGAGCATGTATATAGGGGGTGAGGAGGTATAGGTGGGTAGGGATATGGGTAAAAATGAGAATTAACTTGTGTCATATACTGGTACAAATTCCCCAATGTTATACATGATTTTGAGATGTATATAAATTGTACCAATAAAGAATTCAATTTAAAAAAAAGAGAGCTCATTCCACTGGCTGCTATGGGGAATAAATAAACTACAAAACACAGTATACTCCCAGGTAGATAGGAAATGCTTAATAATGCAAGTCAAAATGATTATATAGGGTATTTCCAAAGGGATTAAGGAAGTCAGGATGAAGCTCACAGGGCCCTTCATTTCCTGCCTCTGCCTGTCCCCCCAACCTGTTTCTTGCTTCTGGCTCTGCCCTCCTGAGCCATGTTGGACTCCTCAGGATCCTCAGGGGCAGGAAAAAATCCATGCATGCTGATGTCCCTTACATAAAGTGGTTACGAGATGTGCTTATAATCTGTGCACATTATATTCTACTGTAGACTTCAAATCATCTCTACATTATTTATTATGGTTTGGAACAAGCATGCCCCTGAGAGACCACATACAAAAACCTAATACCTTGGTCAGCAGCCCCTGGTGCTGTCAGGCAATGGTGCCTCTTTTTTAAAAAATTGAATTCTTTATTGGTACATTTTATATACAGCTCACAATCACACTCCACATTGGGGAATTTGTATCAGTATATGACACAAGTTAATTTTCATTTTTACCCATGTCCCTACACACTTTACTACCCCACATCCCCAATATATATGTGCTTTCTTTTTCTTTCTAAATCATATTTATTGTTCCCCCTCATTAATTTCCCCTACCACATTTCCTTTGAATATTTCCTATTTCACAAAATGTATCATACATTCTAGAACTCATTTACATCTATACGTTCTCATACCAGAGAAAAGATACAGTATTTACATATCTGTGACCTATTTATTTCACTTATGTGTTCTCAAGGTGTATCCATTTGCACATAAATGAATGAAACGTGTCATACTTTATGGCAGAGTAATACTCCATTTTATTTATAAAAATAAAAAATCTGAGCCAGGCGTGTTGGCTCATGCCTGTAATCCCAGCACTCGGGAGGCAGAGACAGGCGGATTGCTGAGTTCGAGGCTTGCCTGGGCTGCATAGTGAGCTCAGAGCCAGCCTGAACTACAAAGCAAGACCCTGTCTCAAAAAAATAAAAAAATAAAAATCTCCTTTATCCAGTCTCCAGTTGATGGACATCTGGGTTGTTTCCAAGATTGGGCTATCACAAACTGAGTTGTTATGAACATGGTGTACATATGTCTCTACAATATGATTCTTTGTATTCCTTTGGGTATATTCCTAGCAGGGAAAGAGCAGAGTCAAATGGGACCTCTAATCCTAGTTTAGGAATCCCCACACTGATCTCCACAATGTTTGCACAAGTTTACGATCCCACCAACAGAGAAGGGTTGGAGAAGGGTTCCTTTCTCCCCGCAGCCCCACCAGTATTTACCGCTGGTTGATTTCACAACAGCAGCCATTCTCTGTGGAGTGAGATGAAATCTCAGTGTTGTTTTCATCTGCATCTCTCGAATCACCAATGATGTTGAACATTTCTTCACATACTTCTTGACTGCTTTTACCTCTTCCTCTGAGAAGTGTCTGTTCATTTCAGATGCCCATTTTTGAATTGGGTCTTGGGGGGACTGATTTGTTTAAGTTCTTTATATATTCTAGATAGTACCCTTTGTCTGACAAACAGGTAGTAAAGATTTTTTCCCATGTTGTTGGTCGTCTTTTAGCGGTGCCAGTGGTTTCTTTTATTTTAGTAGGATGAGATCCCATTTGTTGATTCTTTCTGCTAGTTCTCGTGCTATAGAGGTTTTGCTCATAAATTCTCTCCCTAAGCTAATGTCTCCAAGAGTTTTACCTAACCTGTTTTGCTGCAGGTTTATTGTTTCTGTTTTAATTTTAAGTCTAATCCATTGTGACTTTAGTTTAATACATGGTGAAAGAGATAAGTCCAGCTTTAGTTTTTGGCAGGTTAAAGGCCAGTTTTTCCAGCACTAATGGTGCCTCTTTTAGGAAGGAGTCCTCGTTGGAGGAAATGGGTATGTGCTTTTGAAGGTGAACTGAGACACCTCTCCCTCTTTTTTGATTTCTGGCCTCCATGAAGTGAGGAAGTTTTCTCTGCCATTTATTTTCACCATGATGCAATGGCTCAAACTGGGGCCAAGCAGCCACAGATTGAAACCTCTGAAACTGAGCCACAGTAAGTCCTTCTTCCTTTTGAGTTATATCAGATAGACTGTCACAGTAATGGACAGCCAACTAACACCACTCTTGTGACACCTAATACAAATGTAAATGCTAAATGGCTGTTATACCATATTATCTGGGAATACTGACAAGAAAAAGTAAATCTGTACATATTCAGTACAGATACATTATTTTTTCAAACATTTTTGATCCATACTTGTATGAATCAGGACACAGAACCTGCAGGTGCAGAGGGCCAGTCTCCTTATAGAAACTCAGATGTCTCCACTCTCTTTCTTGCCATTGCTGTGACACAGTCTCCTAACCCATCCTTCAGAGGCCACCTCCTCTAGGAATTTCCTTCCTTGTTCCCACCAAGCGAAAAGACTGGGCTTGTGGCTTTAGGATGATGCTTCCTGTATCGTGAGGTTTGGTCTTACAGGGGTGGCCCTACAGGGAAAGCCCCTTCAACTTCACTCCCCTAGTGCAAGCACACATTGAGTGCAGCATGTTAGCCAGGACTGTCATTGTCAGTCATAAGATCAGTATCCTTACAGTGTCATGAGGGGCCAGGACGCCATGACAATTACCAAAGGAAGCTTTCAAAAGGACAATCCAGTTCCTCTCTCCTCCCAGGCAGTGACTGATAGCTGATGTGGAAATCCCCAGGTTGTGACGTGTTTTTCTTGTTTAGTAAGTTCTCTTATCCTTTCCCTCTGACTTTTAGAATTCTCTCTACCAATCCCAACCAATCCATTATACCACACAGTGCCACTCTCCTAGTATCCCATAGTATTTCCTACAATCTCCTAACGTCCTGCAGTACCCTACATTTCTCCTTTTAGGGTCCTTTCCATGCACCATATGGTTGGTGTTTCAGAGTATAAATTCAAGAACTATACTTCTAGAATTCTGACTTAAGATTCTCTATTTCCTAGCTGTGTACCTCAGACATGTTATTTAACCTCTCTGAATTTTACTTTCCCTACTTGTAAAATGTGTAATACAAATATTTTTCTCATCCTGTTTCTGTGAGGATAAATGAGTCGAACCATATAAAACTCTTAGAATAGTAGCTAACACAGAGATCTCACCCAGCAAAAATTAGCAATGGTCAGCATTACTATTAATCTAAATCTCCCCCATACACACACACCAGGCTATAAGGTCTAAAAATATTAGGGTATCTCTGCCTACTGGATCCTTTGTCCCCAGCACAGGATTTAACACAAGCCAGTACTCAGTAAGAATCCATGGAAGAAAAGAAAGAGGGAGAAAGAAAAAGAAGAAGACAAAATGGGGAAGGAAAAATGGCAGGTGAGAGAAAGAGAAAGAAAGGGAGATATGAAAGTCATTTTATTGTAACACATAGAAAATAACCAATAAGCAAATAAAACCAGAAAAATGAATTTCCAGCCAAGCGGAATTATTCACCTGTCTTGGTTTGCCAAAACTGTGTAGCTATCTTCAACCATTGTTGCATAATTCCTCATCTTAAGTTCATTACTGGTTATTTTAGGGAAGGAGGATAACAACATATTAGCAGTTATTGAAAAAATGAATCAGGTGCCCCAAAATGGCTCCCTACAGTGGTCCAGGATCCAGCTGGCCTATCAGAGAGCAGCAATGGGTGTTCAGCCCAATCCCAGCCAGGCCCCAAAAAAGACAGGGGAGGCCAGTGGTTACCTGAATATGAATGTTGCAGGCCAACCTTCCAACTGTACCTCTGCTCAGTGAACATCCAATTTTGCCAACCCTCCAACAAATGGATCTACTTTCATTTGCATATTCACACTGCCCAAGCTCTCAAGATGAATGTTGAAAACACCAAAGTTAACTGAATAGTTTTCAGTGTGAAAACATTATCACATAGACTGGATTTCTCTGCCTCTCGACAGCCAAGTAATATTCAAAGGTCATCTGATGATTACACACTCAGAGCTGGAGGAGTTACATGAATCAAATGTTGAGCAACGTCAGGATAAGGTGGAAAATGCATTCGTCCCACAGTAACAGATGGTTATGCTTCATATTTCTTAACTTCACTCAGATGCCCCCTCTGTGACTTTTGCAATACCCACTGATACAATTATTTACTATCTTGATAACAGACTCCTAGACAGTCCCTTTGAGGGAAGAATGTTCAAGCCCCCAAATATCTGTAACCTCTTTACAGGAAGTGTTGTAGTCAGTGTGAAGTCTAAGAAGTTAGTGCTCAGAGGGCCTTTCTCTCTCATTAAGTTCAGGGAAGGTGGGCCATCATCAACATTCATATCTGTTTATCACATCTGTATTCCCGGTGCAAAGTCTCTTTCATTTATTAGGCCAAGAATTTGTTTCATACTCTCTTCTGACACTAGAAAGTGAGTCCTTAATCGATCTAGTATATTTCCATGACTTCTTATATAACAACTCTCTTGTATATTACTGAAATACACGTACTCTTAAAATAAAATTTATCTCTTTAATTATCCCATAGATTAAAAATAAGAGGATTTGCCAGAAATAGAAGGCAAACCAAATAAAAATGAAGTAAGACAAACCATTAAAATCTAGATACCGTGTTTTGTTAAAAAAAAAAAAGAGAGACTGAAACGAGGGGTAGGGATATAGATCAGCAATTCTGATGCCTGCCTGACAAGTGCAAGGTCATGAGTCAGATCCCTAGTTCCAACAAAAGAAAATTAAAAAAATCTCCTGATCATACTTTCTCTCTAGCTGGACAATGCGCAGCTTAGTATCCCAATAGCTAGTCTCCTTTTCCTTGTCTATGGCTATGAATCTGCTCGTCTCTCTGTGGTTGATACTTCCTTTGGTTCTGTTAATATATTTAATCACGCTACATTAACATTTACAGGTCTGATTAATACATGCTCTTTTTAAGGTGATTTTTTTCACATCATCTGTGTAAGTCTTTACATCCTCTACAAAACCCAACCCTACCACACATAGGATAAGTATTTAAGGATGTATCTCACTATACTCCCAAATTATACTATGGTATTATTTCCAGTATTTGAGATACAGAATTAAACAGGATGGTCCAATATTTTAGCTTACAGTCAAATAAAATGATTAGGTTGCCCCATATGAAATTTGCAACATTTCATTTTTTCAAAAGACAACAAAGTGGCAATCACATTTAGCTCAAAAAGTAAAATTTAAAAATTGGGTCACACATTTTCCTCAACATTCTGGAAAGTCACACTAAAAATTTTTTTAAGATTTGGTAAAAATTACTAAGCACAGATGATCCATTTTAAACTGATTTGAATAATTAAATAGATTATATATTAGTTTACTAGTAATAAATAATTTGCTCAAATGATAAGTCAAGTATGCAAAAGATTTCACCTAAATATAGTTCAACTGGTAATGTTCAACTGGTAATGTTCAACTGGTAACCACGGAGTCCAGTCTTTGTGTCTTGTTCATGGTTATGTTCCTAGTACCCAGTAAAGTACAGGAAATACAGTAACTGCTCAATAAATATCTGCTCAGATGAACAAAGGAGGAGGATATCTAATAATAGACTACCACATCTTCTAACACACATGTCCCCAATGTCTGTTACTGCCAGGTTATTTTCATTACATCTTTCTCACAGTCACGTTACAGCCAAATCCAATTTCCTTCTTCTAGTCAAAATAAGCAATTGCCCAAATCCTATGGGGAAAGATGGCAACATCAGAAATCCAAATATTTTTTGATGCAACTGGACTATAATATCCACCATTTAACTTTCTGGAGGCAATATGACAACCCGGTACAGCATCAAGCTTCTGTCTGTACAGATCTATGTTTGAAGCTCAACATCTCTCTTTTGTAGACACCCGATGTTAGACAAGATCTTTACTCACCTGAGCTTCAGTTCTTCCTCTGTAAAATGGAGACAACAGTACATTATTTATTCATTCACTCATTTATCAAATATGTACTGAGTATCTACCATATTCTAGTCCTTGAACCAACATCTGAGGAAACAATAGGGAACAAAATTGACTGAAATTCCTGTTTTCGTGCAGTTTACAGTCCAGAGAGAATGAGAAACCATAAATCAAGTAAATAAATTACCGAGTGAGTCTGATGATTAAGAGAATTTTCCAGGAGACAGAGACTCCGCAGGCTTCAGTAAGACAAAGTCCAAAGGCCTTTGGGAAATTGTTGGTAACGAGATAAATTACTTGTGCCAATAGGCAGTTTAGAACAATTATTTAAATAGATGTAAGAGAGTGAACATCTCTATCTACATAAATGGATGCTTGGGTGGATGGTATAATGGACAGATAATCAGAACAAAAGATAAGTACAGACAGACAGATCTAAACAGACTGGCACAAATGGTACCTCATGGTGCCGACAATGGTGTCTGCTGTTGGGACAACTGGCTGTTGACCCTGCACTTCTGCTAGCTAACAAGGGAGACATTTGTGCCTCTCTCCCTCCTCGAGGCAAACACATCACTGGAAAATCTTCCCTATCCTAAAGGGGGATTTAGAAGAGCTGTTCCTCCACCAGAAGAATACCTGCAGAACATCAAGCCTCTTTCCTGACCCCTCTGAAGAAAACTGAGTCTTTTTAGTCAGAGAGAGGTAGTCCAGGAAGTCTTTCTCATAGTCACATTACAGCCCCAAAAGATAGAAAACAAAGAACAGAACCCGGAAAGAGGATGCGTTCAGCAGGGAGATGGATGCCACAGGATGTCAGGTGTTACTTCACTAAGTCCAACAGCACATCTTTCATAACTTCCCATTTCCAAGGGCTGAGCGTGAACTGAGCATTGAAAGCTACCAGAGAATTATTGTTGGTCTTCTGGGTGTGATAATGGTGCTGTAATACTGTAGAGAAAGAAAAGCCTTTGTCTTTTATGTTTGCAGCAGAATGATATGGCATCTGAAATTTACTCTGGCAAACTCCAGCCAAGAACGGAGAAAAAGGAAACTGGAGATTCAGTTTGGCAGCATGTTTCCAGTTATTGGGTGGGTACTGGTACAGAAGTTTCAGTAGATGCTCCTCTCTACTATCGAGTGTGCTGGAAAGTTTTCAGAGTAAAAAGTTCCACTGATTTTCAAAAGAGGAAAAAGCTATAAACACACATATATGCTCTCAGAGCACTTTTCTAGCTTTGGGGATTAATTCTGTTGGGCAGATGAAAGCTATTCTATTAAATCGTTTATGGTATTTAAAGAGCAGTTTGGTTCTGTTTAATTGCTACCTTGAATTTACTATTATTCAGCCTGAAGAAATGATTGTCCGAGCAAGGAAGAGGTGACAGTGAGCTTCAAGTGGTGTGGAGGGGCTTCGGATTTGGCCAGCTACTTAGGAGAAGCAACCCCTCCCCCAGGAAGCATGCCAAGTTCCCAGGTGGAGGACAAAACTGTAAAAAGCACTGCTGCCGACAATCTGCTACCATCTAAGTGAGAAGGTTATTTGAGTTCCTTCCAAAGAATTCCCAGAGCATTTTGCAATGCAGAGGAATATTTAAATAACTGAGCCCTATCTTACCTGCCTTCAACAACCATTCACTATGCATTTATTCAGTATCTCCTATACAGCAGGCACCATGCCAGGCATAAGGCAATTAGCCCACAGAGAAGGAAGGGCATGGTTCCTATGAGGTTCAGCCAGGAGCACAGACATTTTCTATATCCATAAAGAGATTTATCATCCCATGATGAGTGTGCACATTTGCAGAGCAAAGTAAGCATGTGTTAGGCACTGGTCTAAATGTTCCACAACTAGTAATTTGTTTCATCTTCCTTTAAAATCTACGGCGCATTATTATATGCGTGAGGATGAAGAAAAGGAAACAAAGATGCCCAGTAACTTGTCTTAGATGATCAGAAGTTAGCCAGGGGAGCTAGGATTAGAGTTCTGAAGGGCTAGCTGCAGAGCAAAGCACTTAGGGATGTTCTCTGAGAGGCTACCATGTGCTGAGGTCTGCTGTTAACTCTGGGATAAAACTGAGGGTAAAACAAAGTCCTTGCTGTTGCGGAGCTGCCTCGGAGGGAGAGAGACAATGACAAACATCTCACTATGTCATGTGTCGGAAGGTCAGGGAAGGCAATAAATGATGGAAAGGGATAGGAAAAGAAGTGACGAGGGCTCTAAGAGAAGGTGAAATGTGAGTAGAGACTTAAATGAAGCATGGAAGGAATGTCAGAGGTTACATCAGGAAGAAACAACAACACAAAGGCCTTGTGCTGACAAGGGTTTTGATACCTCCAAGGACATTCTGAGAAGCCTGAGACTGGAGTGACCGGGATGCCGTGGGAGCATAGGAAATAGGATGAGGCCCAGCCACGTAGACCAAGGCAGGAATTCTGGGTTCTCCTTTGAATGAATAAGGAGCCTTCAGTTGAAGCAGAAGACAGATAGGACATGTCATTTTTATTAAAGTCTACCTGCTTCAAGGAGCAGGCACGGAAGCAGGGAAAACCTTTAGGAAGCTGTTACAACCACCCAGATGTCCACAGTAGTGGCCAAGGATGGTCAAGGATGTTAACAGTGGCTGATTCCAGGTACAGTCTAGAGGTGAAGCCAAGATGACTTGTTAGAAGATTGGCTGTGGGCATGGGAGTCCCAAGTCACCGAGCTTGAGCACCAGCAAGGAGGGTATCTCCCTTTCATAGAGACAGAAAAGGCTGCAGAAGAGTTTTACTCCTGAGCCCAGGAAAGGACCTGGCAGCTGTAGACAACAGAACGAATGGGTGTCCTTGCTGGCGGGTGCACGGGAAGAGTGCTGGTCAAGGCAGGAAATGAGGACAGATGAAGAGCAAAAGGCTAGCTGGGTCACAGAGCACAAGCCAAGGGTTGGAAGGAGTTCTGCAGCCAAAAGGCCAGGCAAGAGGGTCACTTGGGGAGGGTGGGGCACTGCTCAGCTTTGAACTCAGTGGTGGAGAATGCGACAGCACAGAGATACAGAGGGGAAGGCGCTGCAGCAACCCGGCAGGCAAAGGCACAAAGGGAGGCATGGCCTTGACCTGGGGCCAGCTCACCAATGTCCCCAGTCACCATCAGCCAGGTCGCTTTCAGCAGTGCCCAGACAGGGCTCCTTCTGCCTGAGACTCCCAAGCAAACACATTAAGCCTGATGGCAAGAAACAGATGGTGCTGCAGCAACAACAAGCCACCCCCTCTCGTGGTGTGGCTGTCAGAGCTGTGCAACTATTGATGGGGGCTGAGAGAGTGGTGTCTGGAGAGAAGGGTTCCGTTTAGTAATGTCTCAGGAACTTGTTTCAGCATGCTGATTCTGCGAAGAGGGTTGAGACAACTCATAGCTCCCCCATGCTCCTCACTACTAAATCCAGCTGCAAAGTTGCCATCCTAGGCTAGACCCCAATAGACTACAGGGCAGTTTAACAACCACCACTTCCCCAAAGCCCGTTTACTAAATTTGCCTTTCACTAATTGATTTTCTTTGAAATGACCTAACGCCCTGGAACACGGTCGGCGATGGCAAAAACAGGGTAGGAGCAGGCAGTGAAGTCCCTGGAGAGCACAGCCTTGAGCACAGCTCAGAGAGCCGTCCCTCAGAAGATACCTAGGGCTGAGTGGAAGTGGAATATACTCTCTGCCGAGACTAGGAGCTCTCGGCCCTGAGGGACCGGAAGCACTTACCTCAAAGGGGAAATGGACACTGGAGGTGCCAAACATTTAGCGAGGACTTTCGAAGTGCAAAAGTATGTCAAGCAAGACCCGGAACTAGATGCTGTCTCAGAAAACATTGAGTTGTGGGAGGAGGAGCAATACCAATGAAGCCCCACTGGTGAGAGAGGAGGTACACTGCAACGCAAAGGCGGGTTTGGGCCCAGAACCAGGGAGACAGACTGAGGCTGGTCTTCCTAAGTACGTCACAAGTTCACAGTTCCGAGCTCCTGTACAGTCAGTAGAAAGGCGCTTGCAGCCTGCTGAACGATAAACTGCTAAGACTGTCTTCTCTCTCCGTAGTTTATTCCTGCTCTTTCTGCATCTTCCTTCCTTCTCTGGTTAACGGATCTCACTAATGCAGAGACCTGCGCCTTATAAGCCAAGAGTATACTTGGGAGGCAACCCAACACAGGACCATGGGGAAATCAGTTCCACCTTTCTATGCTTCACTTTATCTCTAAAGTAGGGATGAGGGTAATAAGAACACCAGTCTCATGGAGTGTGTGTGAAGACTGTGTAAATTAACATGGTAAAGTTCTGGGGGAGAGTCCCTGTCACATAATAAAAGGATCCACGTACAATAGCAATTGTTACTATTGCTGCTGTGGTAACTATTAATACTACATTATTCGTCACTCACTTAAAGGAAACTACTCAGACTGAGAAGAGGATTCAGACATTCACATCTTGAAACTAATTTAGAAGAAGGAAAGTGAGATGGAGAGGAATCCTTCTGTCTCCACGCAGTCCAGGGTGCGGGGTTGGTAGGCCATGTTGGCTAACATCATAGGTATAAGGCAAGGTGAGGCTGAGTGAATTTTCCATCTCCATAAAACAGGGAGCCTTCACTTAATGGATGCGTTGTCATGATCTGTTTCAGAGAATTCTGGTGGGCAGGAGCTGAACTACCCTTTCTACTGATTCCAGGAAATCACTCAAGGGTGTGTTGAGGAGAACCATTATTGCCTAGGTATGTTTCTGCTCCAATGGCAAGAAGGAGAGTCATGCTTCAAATTCACCTTGGCTTAACCATTAAACCCAAAGCTATAGGTCCAACTTAGTGTTTCAAAAGAGGGTGTGTTTCTTCCTCTTGGCACACACTTCAGCCTCTTCATCAAAGGAGGAGAGAATTTTAGCCCTTCTATATACTTATAATGTCTGTGCCACTCAACTCCTGAGGTAAAGAAATTGCTCATCTAGTCTTCACCAAAAATGTTTTGTTGGAAGTCATTGTGTTAAAAGGCAACTTTATTTTCTTCTGCTTTTTTGGGGTGGACCCAATAGGGTTGGTCCTCACAGGGCCTTCTGTGCACTTCCTTCCACTCCCTCTGGAAGAGGGCTCAGCAGTCTCACCATTTCCTCCTGTTCTTTTTGTTTGTTTTTTGAGACAGGGTCTCGCTTTGTAGTTCAGGCTGGCCCTCAGCTCACTGTGGAGCCCAGGCAAGCCTCAAACTCAGCAATCTTCCTGTCTCTGCCTCCCAAGTGCTGGGATTACAGGTGTGAGCCACCATGCCTGGCACTGTGATATGTGTGGTATTGATTGCTGGTGGGCATGAATCAACACGCCCAATATCATATCATTGTATGTGGTTACCGGGATGGAACCAGGGACCTTGCGCTTGCTAGGCAGATGCTGGAACCACTGAGCTAAATCTCCAGCCCTTCCTCCTATTCTTTGCCTGCAAGCCTGTCTCTGTGCACCTGTGTCAGACCAGCCCCCCTCCCCCCGCAGAGCTGAGTGGCCCAGTCCCCCCACCCTCCTCTTGATGTCCTCAGGCTCACCTCTGTGGTATGAATGAACCCTGGAGGACCACGCAAGAAAGTAAGGTGAGGCTCTGGGTACACAGAGCCCTACATATTCCTAGATGCATCCCCAAACAGGGGTAATAATGATACCCACTTTGTAGATGGGAAGCCAGACCCAAAAAATGTTTATATATTCACACATGCACATATATTTATGTAAACACATAAAATATATATAATAGAAAATACAACCATAATGCATGGAGTCTATAAAAAAATTGCAGAATACCTCATGCAATGTCTAGTCAGTTGGAGGAATATGTGCAGATCCAATCACGGTGCCTCCCATGAAGACGGATTGGGCTCATTGTTGCGTCTCTGCTCACTAATTCACAGTCGCCTCCCAGGACACCAGCTCTGCCTCTCCACTCGTTCCTCAGTCTGGCAGTCAAGTCTTGAGCTATGTTCTCATTAGAGCAGATTTCCTCACTCAGTGAGTGCAGCACAGCCTTTGGGTGGAAGCTCCATGGTGTCAAGGGTTATGCACTGTGCCAGCCATGCCCAGGAGGTGAACGTGACAAAGATGCCTCTTGATGCCCAGTGTGTGGACAGGAGATGGCAGGCTGAACAGAAACCCATAGGAATTGGCACAGCCCGGCAGCTGGAGCCTGCTTCTCCTGCCTGGATTTCAGGAGGGGACCTGGGAGGAGGCTGGCCCTGAGTGGGATGTTGAGTAATGGGTGCAATAACGCCAGCTGCACTGCCAGGTGCTCTGGGGTTAGATTTTTCTCAATTAACGAATTAATACCTGTAACATGAGGATTGCGTGTGAACCTTGGTGCCCAGGAGATCTGGCAGGCTCTGCTCCCATCAATCTACAAAGGGTTTCCAGGGGTCAGGGGTGCCAGAGCTGGAAGAAAAAGGCACCAGAGGGAATCAGATCCCGGGCTCAAACCCCAGCTTTGTTTACAGGGGGGGGACTGCAGTATCTGAGGAGAGTCTCTGATTTTCCTCTGCTTATACTCACCGGACCCCAAGTTACATACATATACACACTGACAGTCACCCTGAGTGTCCGAGGAGTCTGGTTACAGGACTCAAATCCCCCAGGGCTCAAATCCCTTATAAGAAAGAGTACAAAATTTGTATTTAACTTGCACACACTTTCTGGATACTTTAAGTCATTCATACATCAACTATAATATCTAATGCAATAAACATGCTATGTTGTTTGGGGAACACAAGAGTATGAAAGCATGTGCAATCAGGACATAGGGTTTTTTTTAATGCATCTAGCACCAGTGGGTTGAAATCACGAGGTAGAAGCTGTGGGTACAGGCAGCTGACTTTACACAGAATCCTTGGCGCCCAGGACCCACAAGGGCCTGCATATTCTAGTCCCTGACCACCTGAACCTTCTGTTCCTGGCACTCTGCACTGTGGTCCTGCTGGTCTCAGCCCTTGCCTTTGTGTCTCTCCTCCAAAGACCAACCTAATGTTTCCTGAAGGCCAACTTGATGGCCTCTGTGTAGAACATCCAGGGCCTAAGAGTCCTGAAGGACTCTTCACACACTCTGTTCTCTCTTACTCTGGCCAAGGGCTACTCATACCACTGCTTCCAAGGACTTGCCTGGGTGGCCTCTGGCTCTGGACTGAGTTCCAGCAAGCAAGTCAGGAAGCTGGGTACCCTAGGGGTTCAAGCACAAGCTCTGGCTGCTTTGCCTGGGTTCAAATCCAGCTCCAGTAGTATTGACTCATTTGACTTTGGGAAAAGTCATGGAGAGGAGCACTTGGGAGGCTCACAGCAGCAGGCTGATGTGAGGATTCAGCAATATGAACCACATAAGATGCATGGGCAGTGGATAAGTAGTACCCATCAATCTCCCAGCACTTAGGATCCCTGGACTTTTAGAAAATCTTGATCTTATTTTTATTTTATGTCTGTTTGACCTACCAGATTTTGAGCTTGATGAGAAGAGAAACCATATCTGCCTCTTTCATAATTGTGTGGCTTGAGGAGCTATTGAAACAAAGGCCCAAGCGGTCACCCCCGGCCTGGAGAGGACCTACAGGCAATCACGTGCCACTGAGTGCATCAAAAGCAGGTAAAGGCCGTGAAAGCAGAAAAGGTAGATACTGCCTTGAGCTGTAAGGTACAGAAGGACTCAGAGATCTCAGGGTGGGCCAGAAGGAGGAGCAGCCAGGGCAGGCGTGAGGAAGAGAAGAGTTAGAACAGAAGCAGAGAGCTGCAGGAGATGACAGCAGGGACTATTAGGACGGTGGCCCTGGGGAATGGACACGGTGACAGAAGGAGTGACAACTTGATGGCCTCTGTGTAGAACATCCAGGGCCTAAGCACAGGCCAAGCCATGAACTACCTGGGACAGGCACTAAGTGGAGGCATTTGCATACCGCTTCTCGAGGACTCACTTCCCCCAGAAGGTTATCACTCATTTAGTCATTCCTTTGTTCATGCAATATTTATCACTTTCCTAAAAAGACCATTTTAATGACCACTTGCTAAGATTCCCTCTAAGATGTGGGGAACTCAGCAGTGAATAAAGCAGATCCTGCCATCATGAGACTCCTGTCCTGGTGGGAACAGTGGCTGTTAACTAAATCAGCCCCTGCCAACACTGTGTCTGGTCTAAGTCCCATGCAGAAAAGGGACAGGAAGTGAGGCTGGGAAGGGCCGCTTAATAGAAGGGAGTCATCGAAGGTTTCCTGGGTCAGACATATGCCAACAGGAACTGAAGGAATCGGAGGTAGACGCTATGAGGGAATCTGGGGGAACAGCATTCACAGCAGAAGAAACGGCAGGTATGAAGCCCTTGGGAAGAGAGTGGGCTGGCTCGTGGATGCCAAGCACAGCCATTCAGCCATTTTAGCCTGAGTAGGGTGATGGGTGCAGTGGATGCGGGTGAGATCAGAACAAGGGGGCACCTGAGCACAGTGGGTAGAAAGATGACAGCCTTCAAGAGACAGAGGAGGAACCAAAGTGGGGCATTAGGTTTGCATGATATATCAGAGTTGGAAAAATGGAGACCTTGACCCTCCACCAGAGCCAGCAACCCTGTCTGACCAGGTCACGTCGTCACCCTCTTTGCAGCTCACACTGTCCCACCTGATGCCGCCCTCTGACTTCTCATCACTGTCACTTTGGTCTCTGTGGCTTTGGAGAAACAGATCCACAAAGAGCAACTGCACTTTGGAGGTTGAGGGTAAAATTAAGAACCATTTGCTTTTCATTTATAATTTATGCATTATACACCACCTATTTCCCAAAAGGATTTGAGATAGCAAACAATAACAATCATCTTTAAACCATCTGCACAGACACTAAAAAACATGTTTTCAGCAAATCCTTAATGGCACAAGGAAATGCTCATAACATAACTTTAAATGAAAAAGACAGGATACAATACTTTATTTACTATAATATTGTTACATAATGCAGGGATGGAGAGGGAGTGGGAGAGGGGAGGAGATGCAAAGGGAAGAGAAGGAAGGAAAAGAACAGGAGAAATGGGGGAGGAGGAAGAAAGGAAGGAAAATGGGTAGGCTATTAACTCTTAACATTGTATAGTAAGATCTCATTGCATACACAGCAGGTTTCCCCAAAACACTGTAACTTATTTTTTTTCTGTGTCACTAGTTATACACTTATTTATCAAATGTGTATTTTTTTTTTCTTGAGACAGGGCCTCACTTTTTAGTTCAGGCTGGCCCTCAGCTCACTATGTAGCCCAGTCAAGCCTCGAACTCAGCAATCCTCCTGTCTCTGCCTCCTGAGTGCTGGGATTACAGGCATGAGCAACCACGCCCGGCACTGTGGTATGTGGTATTGATTGCCGGTGAGCGTGAGTCACCATGCCCAACATTGTATGTGGTTACTGGGGATCAAACTCAGGACTTTGCACTTGCTAGGCAGGCACCAGAACCACTGAGCTAAATCTCCAGCCCTCAAATGTGTATTTTTAAAAGTATGGCTGGTTAGATTTAATGTGTCCTTCCAGGTTCATACTCGACACCTCCTGCCCACTCTGGGTGCAGGAGGCTCCTTTGCCCTTGGTTTTTGGTTAGTCTCAGTCAACAAGGACTCAGAAAAAAATAATCAGAAGGTGTAGGAGAAGGAGGCTGAGGGAGAGGGTCCCTTCTGCCTTTCCTTCCTGCTTCATCCCAGTGCTATGAGGTTGTGACCTTGTCTCTACCTGCCTAAGGGCCAGGATCCCAAAGTCTCCATGGACTGATTCATTCTGTTCCCCTTGCTCCGTCTCAATGTCCACGCTGCTTCTCTTCTCTCTACCTTCAACTCTGCCATAGTTCCTTTATCAGATGAGATTGGATGTGCTCAAGGTGTACAGCTGTAGACATGGTACCTTGATCAAACCCTCCTGAGTTTAGTACTTCTTAATATCTATCTACAGAAGGACACCTAAACAGAAGGGTTGATAAAACAGATTCTTGTGCCTCACAATACCATTAACTATAGTCATTCCATCATCCAGGAGAAAACAGGATCCATTCCCCCAACCTCACTGAAGCTTTGTACCTTTTTTTTTTTTTTTGAGACAGGGTCTCACTTTGTAGTTCAGGCTGGCACTGAGCTCACTGTGTAGCCCAGGCAAGCCTCGAACTCAGCAATCCTCCTGTCTCTGCCTTCTGAGTTCTGGGATTACAGGCGTGAGCCACCACACCCAGCACAGCTTTGTACCTTTTGACCCATCTCTTTTCATCCCTACCTCCCCCTTAGCCTTTCTGCCCTCAGACAATTTATGTTTTACTCCCCTGCCATGACAGTCAACTGTTTTAGATTTGACATGTTCATGAGGCCATGCAGCTTTTTGCTCTTCTATGCCTGGCTTATTTCATTTACCACAATGCCTTCCAGGTCCATCCATGTTGTCACAAATAACAGAATCTCACTCTCTCTTATGGCTGAATAACATTCTTCTGCATATCATCCCCTTGTCCCATTCATCCACTTTTAAACAGCTACAGGAGATTTTTCATGTTCCCACCACAAAGAAATGGTGAATCTCTGAGGTTATATGCTCAGTGCCCTAGTGTGATCATTACACCGTATAAACAGCGATGTTTTTCTATCACTGTAACCCACAGTTACTAAGTGTCACTTAAAAATAAAATTAAAAACACACAAACAAACAATTCCAGTCCTTACTGTCAAAGATTCAGGGGATCTGGGAAGGGCCTGCGAAGCTTCATTTCTAACAGGCTCTTGGGAGCTCACGTTGCTGGCCTGAGGTCCATGCTCTAACCTTGTGGACACTACCATCTGCTCCTTGGTAGCCCCCTGAATAACCTCCCATGGAAGCAGAGCAGTTCAGTAGAAGTTTCCGTGGTGGTAGAAATGCTCTTTAAAATCCTATGCTCTTCATAAAGCCGCGGGTGTTTTGTGAGCTCTTGAAACGTGGCCAGTGCCACTGAGGAGCTGGGTTTTTAATTTTGTTGAATTTAATGAATAAAAATAATTAGCTCCAAGCTAATAAAGGTCAGTGGGCACTTTTAATATCCTACCTGGAAATCTCCTTAACCAACTGACAGGTTCATTAGGTACCGTTTCTGTTTCTACATCCCTCTCCACTACAGGGGACACTCGTGTTAATTGCACTGGCAGCTGATTGCTCAAGTCCCACTTTCTCCTGCTGTGTTGGGGAGGGAGTGCTCACTGGGGGGCTGTGGGAGCATATGTCTTGGGATGTCAGAGCAGGTCATAGAAGTGTGGCCTTGGGGATTATACCTGGCCCCTGGTCCCTGGCCCCTTCCTGTCTGACTCTATGCCCCTGCTTTGCTTCCTGACAGCCATGTACTAAGCATCTTTGCCCTCCCACCCTGTCTTCTACCAAAAGTTGACTCCACTTTGGAGTCGGCTGACCATGAACTGAACCCACTGAAATGGTGAGCTAAATTAAAACTGTCCTTAAGTTGGGTGTATCATGTATTAGGTTCTAGAAATGTGGAAGTTGACTAATCTACCTGGCTTCCACAGCAGTGTCCTCATGGCCCTGCCAGCCTCCATGAATGGTCTCCTAATAGCACTCCAAGCCTCAACCCACTCCCTGATTTCCAAGGTCAGTGCTGCACATTTTAGGTAGACGTGACAGAGACAGTCTACTTCCAGATGCATATTTCTCTTTGAGTTGTCAACTATTGTGCTGTATAAAAACTACCTATGAACTAGTCACTGAAAATAATGACCATTTCATTCCTTCTCTTGATCCCTTGGGTTCATCTAGGCAAATCTTCTGCTCCATGCCATACTGGCTGGGGCTGTTGGGGTCTCAGTCAAAATGAATTGTCCAAGATGTCTTCCTCTTCTGGCAAGTAGCCAGGGCTGGCTTTGTGCTCAGATGGGACTATCAACCAGGATGCTTCAATCCTCATCCAAGAGTCTTTCTTCTCTGTATAGCTTGGGGCCCTCACAGCATGGCAGCCAGGTTTCAAGAGACTAGAAATGCAAACTGCTCAGAAATCTCACTTGTAACAAGTTGTAGCTAATGCTAAAAGACCTTAGTCCAAAACACATCTTAACTAATGTTTTGCTTTCAGTCCTGAAAGAAATTACCTAACACTCTCCAGCCTCAGTGTTCCCATGTGTTAAAATGGAATCATGGAACAACTGCCAGACTTCTCAGAAAGGGCAGTAGTGCTGCATGAGTTTAACACCTTTTGTGAAAATGAAAGTTGAAATGGAAACAATAATATCTACCTCACAGGGTGGTTGTGAACATTCAGTGGAACCTGGAATAAATACATGGTTTACATACAAGAGGGGAGAGAACATACACTGTCTCCCTCCCACACTGACCTCTTTGGGCCCATCACATGTCATAGCAGGTCTGCTGCTACTTGTAGATGGAAGCAAAGACTGAGCTTCTAAGTTAAATTTGAGGTTAATCCATGGTACCCCTGTAACACGACCCCAAAACTGCCAAAGAGTGAGGTTGGCTGCCCCCAGCCCAGTGAGAGGAAACCAAAGAGAAAAACCAAGAGTCATGTTAATCCTAGATGCCTGATGAACAGCCTCTACTCCACTGCTTGCAACAACAGAGGATACTGCGATTCCTTGCTGGGAAATTTAGCTGTGGGCTTCGGAGCAAAGATGAAACTATCCCCAAATATTCCTGATCTAGTTTGCTTAAAGCTGCTCTCCCAACAGGTCCTCACCCACTCTTGGAGATCAAACATTATGACCACTGAGGAAAGTTTTTTATAGTTTATGTCCAGATGTCCCCCAAAACCTCATAGGTGGGACTTTGGGGAGGTGAATTAATCATGGGGGCATGACATCAATCTATCCATTTACTGAACAATTTATAGCTAAGTGTAATGTTAGGAGGGGAAGCCTGATCAGAGGAGGTGGCTCACTGGGGACCTGACCTGGAAGGGTCCTCCCTCTTCTCTGGGTCTCTCCCTGCTTCCTATCTGCCATATCATGAGCAACTCTCTTCTGCCATGCTGCTCGGCCTTGTTTCCAGCCAACCATGGACTGAAACCTCTAGCAACTGTGAGCCAAAATAGACCTCTCCTCCTTTAAGTTGTGGGTATCAAGTATTGTGTCTCAGCTCCAAGAACATAACTAAGACATGGCCTAAGTTTGGCCATTTATGTAGGCTTCCTACATTTACTGAGAACCATGTCTAGTTCAAAAGGGCTCCCAAGTGTTGAGCTGATGTCACGGAGTGAACCAGCAGTGTCACACCTGAGAATAAGGCCAGAAATAACAAGGCAAAAATGGCGGTGTTCATTTTGCAATGACTCTGTGCTAGGCTCTATGATAAATACACCTAAAGGACAGAGATACATTCTGAGAAATGTGTCACTAGGTGATCTCATCATTATAAGAACAACACCGAGTGACCTACACAAACTAAGGCAGCTACTGTATCACTAGGTGACATAATTTTATTGGGCAACTGTCATAGACAGGATCTGTGTCCACCAAGAATGCCATCCTGTGGTACCTGATGCGATATAAATAGGCACTGTCTCATCCTTGTAACAGCCTCAGGAAGAAGGTAACATAATAAACCCCACTTTTCCAGTAAAGAAGCTGAGACCCATGAAGATTAGATGATTCGCTCTACATCACAGAGTGAGGTGCAGGGCCAACTCACATTCAGGTCTGGACTGTGCTGAGACAACTTTTGAGGGGTGGTAGTTTGGGGTAAGAAGGGAGTCTCATCTCATAATTAAGTCTCCTGATAGGTGACCATGATGTTGATCTCTTAGACTGGCATGAAGTGCATACACTCCTTGGGAAAAGAAGAGCAATGAGAATAAAGCAAGACTTTACCAAGTCAATTCCTTCTCCTCTGTACACTGGCCAAAGCAGAACTGGAAGACTCCACATGTTCTGCTTCCCATATGGGAGGCCCAGCACCGAGCCTTCTGGTGACAGATTAGGCTGCGCCTGGCATGTACTGCATCCTGACCATATTCTCTTCCTCATGCAGGCTTCCTCTTCTACCCAGGTCTGTGTCTTCCTTGAGGACGCAGATCTTCCTGCCTTCTCCCTCAATCCCGCCCCCTCTCCCCCACATCATCCACCAAGGTCTCTGACACAAGGTCTTCTCTGACCATCCCCATGTGGCTTCTCTTCCAGCACCACCTCTAAGAATGATGTCCGAAAATGTGCACTAAGGGATGTCACTTACCAGAGCAGGAATCCCTAAGAGGCTCCTACTATCTCCATCATCAGAACACAGCCCTTTCCAAAATCACCTCTGCCACTTAGGAACCCACACCAGGCTCCCCAGCCATATTCGGTTTCAAGTTGGTACTCACTGCCCTGCTGCGCTCTTTCCCAGGCCTGCAATTCTCGTTCCCTAACTCACTAGCCCAGCAGAAGGGCCATCAGTGAGTCCCCTCATCCGAGTCAACCGACTCATCACTACTGGGAGGACTCTACTCCAGCCCCTCAAAGATGGATGGAGAATGAAGGAAAACAAGATGTGTCACACAGGACCTGTCAGCCACCTGCCACCCCATCTTGCTAAGGTGGGAGGGGAGTCTACTCCTTGGCTCTCATCAGTATCATCTTAGACAATTTGATATACTTCCAGACATCTAGTTTTAAGCACCAGGCACGGAACACAAGGCTTTCACCCAGGATATACCCCAGGGCCGCATGTCTTTGTTTTTTTGTTTCTCTGTTTGTTTGTTTGTGTTTTTTGAGATAAGATCTCTCACTAAGTCCTTCTTCTTCCAGAGAGAGCTATTCTAGATGATTAGCAGGGAACAAAGTGGTGCTTTTTCTTCCCACTTGCCACAGAAGCAAAGGAAAGGAGGACTGAATGGTCCCAGAAAGACACAGCTTTGGAAAGGCCACTGGCATTTTAAAGACAGCCCCTGGCTTGAAGTCAGGAAGGGGCGATCACCTCCCTTTCTCCTAAAGAGCGACTCCAGGAAGAAAGATGGTCTCACTCAAGATCATGCACAGCACTTTCTGGCAAACGGCTGCCATTTGTTGCCATTTGGGAAAAGTATGAGCAGGAAGGGAAGAAATATTAGGAAAACATTTTACCCTAAAAGCCTCCATCTAGAAAAATGAATCGCCTGCCATGCTAGTGCCTCAGGGCAGTTGCACACAGTTACTTGCCCATGATCTTCATAAATTGCCAGCCTCGCCAGTCAGATGGGGAAGTGAACTTGAGGGACAGGAGAAGAGGCATAAACATTAAATGCATAATCTTTCCAATGTGTTCCTTCATTTCCTAACTGTTCCTTCTCCAAAAGGAAGCACTTTCTCTTTTTTTCTCTTTTTTC
This sequence comes from Thryonomys swinderianus, assembly GCA_004025085.1. Classification (NCBI taxonomy): domain Eukaryota; kingdom Metazoa; phylum Chordata; class Mammalia; order Rodentia; family Thryonomyidae; genus Thryonomys; species Thryonomys swinderianus. The sequence continues at coordinate 4,281 of PVIC010020031.1, read as the reverse complement.
TTGTCCCCTGACAAGGACAGAAGGGTGAACTGGGGAGTCAGAGATAACACGGACATTAGAGGCTGGAGAAAGAACAAGGGGTTTAGGGGAAAGTGGGTATAGGAACAACAGGCTTAGTTATGGTCCCCACACCACAGTTTGCAAACACCATGTCTTCTGGAGAGTTGTTTAATCTCTCCGAGCTATAGATTCCGCACCGAGAAATGGGGTAATCATGTCTACCCCTCAGGCTTGGTGGCCATAAGCCACCAAGAGAGTGCCCTCTATCTCCCAGCTCCTGTGGTGCGTGTGTGTGTGTGTGTGTGTGTGATATCAAACTGTACACAACGGATGATCAAAAAATATAGTGTCTTTAAGTTTTGCAAATCATTATAGTAAAGAAAAAAAACGTTGCCATTAATCTCTCTCAAAATACTCCCTCGCACTTCAAACACATTTTTCTCTTCATTCTTGCCATTTTCTAAAGCTAGAATCACTTTCATGAGTTTCTCTACAAGGTGGTCTCTGGTGGCGAACACTGCTGCCAGGTACTAGCCAACAGAAGGGCAGGCTTGTGAAAACATGGCAGGACGTCCTCATTCATCTTGTTCACCAGATCGAGCACTGTGTGACTTCGGCTCTTTCCCAAATTTAAAATGACCACCCAGATCAGCGTTTCAAATCAACTCAGGACATCAAGGCAGCTAGGACAGCACAGCTAAAGACACTCAAGGAAGAGAACTTCCAGAACTGCTTCAGAAAATGGCAAAGACATGGGCGAAGTGTGTTCAAAGCAAAGGAGGGTTTTTCACGGGGGATTAATAGCCATGTGTCTCTTACTGGAATATATTGTTTTAATTTAAATAGTCACCATTTTACATGTTTCATATATTCCTTTTTCCTATACACATACAAATCAGGAACACTAAACATATTTACAAATTAGACACAGTAAGAAATAACTACGACTAATAAAATTGAACAGTTATAGTAATATAGTAAAACATTTAAAACTAACAAGTTGTTTATTTTCAGAATTTTCCACTCAGTAGTTTTCAACTTGCTTAGCTGTGCATAAAACCAAGACAACAGAAATGAGAATTCAGATAAGAGAGCACTACTATTTGCTTACAATGTGTATATGTTTTTTGCACTTGGTACTTAAAATAATCCATTTTACAGATGAGAAAACTGAGGGACACAGAAATGTTAAACTACTCACCTAAGACAGCATACCAGCAAGTGGCCAGTGACTCAAACTTTTTCCTCATAAATCCAAGTCTATGTTGTCTGGAAATTTCTATTTGTTTGCCACATTAGTCAATAAAATCTAAACAGGTTGTATCTACCAATATAAGACTGTGTGCTGGTCATGGTGGCTCACGCCTGTCATCCCAGCACTCGGGTGGCAGAGGCAGGAGGATTGCTGAGTTCAAGGCTGGCCTAAGCTACACAGTGACCTCAGGGCCAGCCTGAACTACAAAGCAAGACCCTGTCTCAAAAAAAAAAAAAACAAGACTGTCACCCAAACAGAACATGAATTGTCCCTGAAAGAGGTTTCTCTTGGATTCTTCTCTATCCGCCAGGTTATCCTGAAAATAAAATATAGCCAGAAAATAATCACCCTGGAATACTACAGATCAAAAATGCCCTCGCCGACAGCCCATCCTTGTCTTACCTGCCTTACGGAGTAGGTACTGAGCAAGAGCAGTGACATCAGGGGAGACGAGGATAAGCTGGCTGAGGCTGGCACTTTTTAACTCTAGTTTTCAAGACTGTTGATTATTTTCTGGCTAGCTCTTATTTTGGGGAGGAGGTAACCACACAAACATACCAACTCAGGCTTCTACAGTTTGGAGCATCCAAGGAGACTGCACATACTGGAAAAACTTACCAGAGACTGACATATATACCAGAATGAATGCACAGTAATTACATAATTTTGTTACATAATACACAGTATTACAGTAATTATTATAAGTGCCAAGAGGACAACAATATCTTTTCTGGCATGAACAGCATATTTGCTCCTCATCTGAAGCCAAATTATGACCGTTTATTCATTAAAGGAATATTTATGGAACATTTTCACAGGAGTGAGCAGAGCCAACACAGCAGGACAGCGGCTTGGTGAGTGCGGAATCAGAGGGTCTACACTGAGTCTTGAGGTGAGAAGTAACAGAGAGTATCACCTGCACATGCCTAGACAGAAATGGTTTATTACAAATCAGAAAAAACACAGAGGTGTCTCGTGGAAGCCAAGGCTAGGAATTAAGCTCTTGCCTCCAGAGGGTTGGAGGCTGGGAACAAGGCAGACAGAAGCCACTGTGGGACATGGCCTCTCTGTCCCCCTCCTGCCTCCTTCCCTCGTCTGTCCCATCAGGGTCAGCCTGTACCTCTGCTTCATCCTTTTCTTCTGCCAGTCCTTATTCCTGGCAGGATAGAAACTTACTCTGGCTTATTTTAACAGAGAAGGAATTTATTGAAAGGATATCAGGAGACTCACAGAATCTCCTGAAAGCCAAAAAAAAAAAAAAAAAAAAAATGAAAGCGAGCAGGCCCTGGAGAGGCTACATGCCTGAATCACAGCTCAAACCATGCTGCAGACCAAACCTGGCAAGGACACCTCTGTCACCACCATGGGAAACCAAACATCTCAGACTGTTCCCTGCCACATGGGCGCTGGACTTCACAGCTGCTACTCAAATATCATCTCCAAGAAGCCTGGATCCTGTTTGTAAGCTGTTGCCATGGAAATTTTCATAGACAGTCACCATTCAGTATCCTCAATGGATCAGTTCCAGGACCCCCTGTGGATACCAAAAATCCAGTCACTTCCAAATCCCTTGTATAAAATGTAGTGTTTTCAAATAACCTACATGTATCTTCCCATGGACTTCTGATCTCTAGATTGTTTACAATTCCTATTACAATCTCAATGGTATGGCAATTGTCAACCTGTGTTGATTAGATCATAAGGAAAGGAGAAAGGTCTGTATGTGTTCAGTACAGGCACAGGGTTTCCCCTAAACATTTGAGCATCAGTTGGTTGAATCCACAGAGAAAGAACCTGTGGACACTTCAGTTTAATGGCTCCATCCAACAAATTTAATCCTCGAAGCCCTCTTGCTCATCTGTCTCCCCACCCACTTGACCCAAAAGCTCAAAAGGTTTTGAAGCAAACACCATTCATCCTGTAATCTTATCCATGACTACTCAACACGAATCTCTACAACAGGGTTTCTCAACCTTGATGCTGTTGACATGCTGGGCCAGAGAATTCTTTGTGGTAGGAGCTGCATGTCCTATGTATCCCAGCACACTCAGCAGCATGCCTGGGCTCCACCCACCAAATGCCAGTGGCATCTGTTCACTCCTCATGATGACAACTGAAGTCTTCGAGGGAGCAGAAGTGTGCCTTGTATTTTTTAAATTAAAAATAATTCCTCAAGGGGGCCGGAGATTTAGCTCAGTGGTTCCGGCGCCTGCCTTGCAAACACAAGGCTGTGAATTCAATCCTGGCAACCAAATACAGTGCTGGGCGTGGTGACTCATGCCCACTAGCAATCAATACCACATAGCACAGTGCCGGGCGTGGGGGCTCATGCCTATAATCCCAGCACTTGGGAGGCAGAGGCAGGAGGATTGCTGAGTTTGAGGCTTGCCCGGGCTACACAGTGAGCTGAGTGCCAGCCTAAACTACAAAGCAAGACCCTATCTCAAAAAAATAATAATAATAATTCCTCAAAGCCATTAAATACCATTAGTATTCAAATATACCCAATTGCCTCGTAAGTACTTCTGCTTTATCTATTTGTTAGATTCTGGACTAAGATCCAACCTTGTCCTTAGTTGATGAGTCTCTTTTAATAGTAGACTTCATCCTTTTTCCTGCCCCTTCACTTTTCTCCCCCTTGCAATTTATTTGTCTGAGGTTACCATGGTCAGGAGGGAGGAGAGGAAATGGGAAGATGTAAATCAAAAGATGCAAAGCAGCAGACATGCAGGCTGAAGAGTCTGAGTGTCTACACAATTAATAGCATTGCACTACACTCGGAATTGTTGATAAGTTAAATGTTATATGAGGATTTGTTAACTTGTTTTACTATAGTCTTTTCATTGTGTATATCAAAATATCATCCTGTACACTTGAAATATAAATAAGAGCTTTTTAAAATAAAAATAGGACTGAGAGTGTGGCTTAGTGGTGGAGCACTTGCACAGCGCCTATGGGGCCCTGGGTTCAATCTCCACTGTTACAATAAAAAAAAAGAAGGAAGGAAGGAAGAGAGGAAGGAAGGA
>PVIC010020030.1:0-29938 GCA_004025085.1 Thryonomys swinderianus | reverse complement strand
GCATTAGCAGTGTGCCAACACACTTGACTTAAAATTGCATTGTTTAAGTCATTAACTTTGTTGAGATTTAGAAATTAATACAGAGGTACAAACATGTACTGAAAACCTTGTATAGTTAAACCAACAGGTCTGGAAATACAGTGGCAACTTCATGATAAAGTAATCACATGTGTTCCCAGACCGTTTTTATACTTCATCAGTCTATTTATCCACCTTCACAGTAATATTGAATCCTTATAATAGATGTAATCTCATGGTAAATTTTGAAAGGGCTCACTCTTTCAACTTCTTGGATGATACTTTTTGCTTAATCTTTTGACAATTGGATTCTAAAACTATATAAAATTAGTATCAACACTAAAATTTTCATTGGAGTTTTGAGATTTCACTGACTTTATATGATATCTGTAGTCTACACATTCATGAGTATGGTATGGCCTTCCTTTTATGTTTTCTTTTCAGTATTTTATGTTTGTTCGTTTGTTTTTTTCAATTTCTGGGTGGGCATGCTGCCATCTTGTGGGAAGCGGCTTGGGCCGGGGCACTTCCCCAAACCAGGGGTCTGCTCCCTATCCTGGGAGCTGCCCTGGGTTGGCAAGGATCCTGTGGATCAGGGAACTGCACTTATTGGCACTGCCGTGACAAAACCAGGGGTCTGCTCTCTGAGATCTGCCCTGGATCACCAGGGGCTTGCACCCTCACCAGGAATCTGTCATGCATTTTGCCCTGGGCCTCTCCCTACCTCCTCCTGTAAGGGAAGTATTTAAAGAGAGACAAAGACTTGTGCCTTGAGAGTCTCTGCTAGTCTGTAGCATAAGATAAGAAACATGCTGATCACCTAGGAAGAAGTTTAAGGAGCAGAGAGACCACATTCTGGAAATTTTTAAATGCTGGCTGCCACAAAAGGTTATCTTTGCGCTTTGAGTTCCTGTAGATTTAGATTTTAATCATGTTAATCATAGATGTTTACCACTAAATACATTATTGATTGTAAGCTTTACACGTGGGCACTCTAGCTAGAAATACTATAAAAAGAGCACTGAAAAATAAACTCGGGCCTTCAGAATTATCTGAGGTCCTCCCGATCCCATCTTTGTCTGTCTTTTGTTTTTCTTAATCCTCACCCCCCCCACACACACACACACACACTCAGGTGCTGTCCAATTTTGCCGGCTGGCCTCGGCACCATCTGGACTTGTAGCTATTTTATGGAAAAGTTTTAAATTTTACATTCAAGTTTAAAACATTTTTTAGGCAAGTTTTTCTGGTAATGGATGATCTTCAAGGAATTTATTTCAACTAAACTTACATTTCTGCTGATATCACATTTCATAGCATCCTCTTATTATCATTTTTGTTGCATCCTATTACAATCTTAGAAATTAGGCTCTCTTTCTCCCTCCCCCCATTATGTGCTTTCTCAGTGGCAATAATATTAGTCTTTTTTTTTTTTTTAGACAGGGTCTCGCTTTGTAGTTCAGGCTGGCCCTGAGCTCACTATGGTGCCCAGGCAAGCCGCCGCGAACTCAGCAATCCTCCTGTCCCTGCCTCCGGAGTGCTGGGATGACAGGCGTGAGCCACCACGCACGGCATTGTGGTATGCGGTGTTGATTGCTGGTGGGCGTGTCTCCACGCCCAGCATTATATGTGGTTACCGGGGATCGAGCTCAGGTCCTTGCACTTGCAAAGCAGGCGCCGGAACCACTGAGCTAACCCTCCGGCCCCAATAATATTAGTCTTTAACACGATACATAATAGTATACTACATACACAACAGTATAATAATACAAATGTCATAATGTGGACTATCACCATTTATAATACTAGTAGTAAAAAAAAGAAAACAAAGCTTTGGATATAGGAGGTAGGATCATAAGTAGGGCAGGGGAAAGGGGAAAAATGAGAATCAAGATATGTCATGTACAAGTACAAATTCTCCATGTTGAATGTATGTATGTACAAAATGTACCAATAAAGTCAGCTTAAAAAATAATAATAGAATAAAGTAAATGAAACTTATGGAATACACTGAACACAAATTATGTGGTCACCATTAAGTAGTAATTATATTTAATTTGATGAGAAAATATAATCATGATTCCACTAAATTACAGTTTATAAGTATTTTATCAGTATAGGATGTCCGATTTAAAATTTAAGAATTCATTCCAAATTAATTTATGATCTGATGTATACAGTAGTTATAATTGTTGATGGTCAGTGAAACTGCATACACAAAAAATAAAACTAATCTTTGTCAAGGGAATTTTACAATAATTTCAATCTAATTAGATTAGTGGGGTTTGTATGTCACACCTTGAAACACCATCTATGCTACTCATCAATGACCTTAATGGATGAATGTCTTTTTTATTTCTCCCATAAAATTAAAAAAATTTTAGTGTTGATATTAACATTATATTTTGTTGCTTTCATCTGTGAATACAAGTTTTCAATATATCCAAAGAAAATCACCTTATACTATAACGTATATTATCTAAAAACAAATTAAGATTTGTGGAAAATTTGGTAATAATATAATTTTGTGGGGAGAGTCAATAGTATGATATATATATAATATATATATATATCCATATATGGAGATATATATATACATAAAGTTCAGCTGGATATTTATATATATATATATCCAATTGAATGTTATATATCCAGTTGAACTCCATATAGACAGATAGATGATAGATAGATACATACATAGAGATAGACAGATAGATGATAGAGATAGATGATAGATATACAGATAGATATATATAGATGATAGAGAGATAGATGATTGATAGATATATAGATGATAGATAGATAGATAGATAGATAGATAGATAGATAGATAGATAGATAGATAGATATCCAGTTGAACTTTAACCAGAAAACCTGAAGAAAACAATGAAAATATTAGGCATATTCTAATGCTCACTTACTTATTGTTCTTTATAAAAATGCAATATAAAACCTATAGCATCTGTTCCTGCCCCAGTAGGACCTAAATTTGCTATGAAAACAGAATAATCATTTCAATACACCAAAAATAGAGATCAAGAGGGAAAGAGACAAACAATCCAGTGATAGAACCAAGTAACAGATCTTCTTAGGGTGGCCTAATAACTATTTCCACAGTGTTGCCAATTTGAAGATTTAATGTGATAAAAAGATTCCTTTCCTACCTGAAGTACTACAAATGGAAAATAGCTACAAAAGGCTGTAGAAGAAAAAAAGCTAGTTCCAGCTCTACAGGTAAGAAAATCGTATGTGGTGGAAAGTTGAAAGAAAAATGTCTCCTAAACTCACTTTTAACTCAGCTATGAATTCCCAACGTATACACAAAGCTCATCATTTTATTACATATCCCAAAACACACTCAAATGTACAGATTTCATTACATGAACTGGAGTCTGAGTTCCTCTGCTCTAAGTTGGAAAGTTAATGTAAAACTCCTATATGCTGCGCTTGTGAAGCTGGGCAAAGCAGTGGGGGTTTCAATTAAAAACCACAGGAATGGAAAGGAATATGTCAATAAAACCACTGACTTGTAAGTACTGCATACTAGTTTGCAAACAAACACAGCAAGCCCTCTTAGACTACGTGTCTATTACTGTAGATTTAAACTGAATACGTGATGGTGGAGGTGACTATCTCAGCGTGGTTTTCTCTCATTGTTTGCACAGGGGAATGCAAATGCACATCCTTGCCTCCTTGTAGCAAACGCATCGTGGAAACTGCCTAACAGAAAAATGCATCACCAGAGTGGAAATGACTGGAATGACACTAAATTTACCTTCTAAGTAGGAAGATCATCAAAGTAAGGGAATTTTAAGGCTGAACTAATATGCAATCAGTTATACTGGAATTTTTTTAAAATATAGGTATCAGGTTAATATCTATTAATTATCCTGGTTTTTACTATAAGGTTTCTGCAGGGCTGACATTAGAATGTATTTGTTGAGTAATCAACTGGTTATAGAAAAGTATAATCACTACATAAAATGTATTGTAATTTACAAAGCTGGTATCAGAATAAAGTCAGTCAAGTTGAACAAAGCACAGGCAAAGTATAACTTATAATTCACTGAGTTACAATTCAGTAACTTATAAAGTACTGCTAGCTAACAACTAGTTTTCTTATTAAGTGTAAACTTTTCATAAACTAATTTTCTTAACTACCTATTGTATTATAAAGTTGTTCCAAAGCTCCAAGAAAAATTTCTGATATTGTTACTTAAGGACCATCTCAGTTAACCTGGACATAAAAATTGTTTCATTTTCTTTCCACGGAAACGTTTACTTCATCCATACTGAAAGATAACAGAAATAAAAGTCAGCCTGTTTGGTGCCCCGCATTTTGATGCTTTTCTCTTTGCAGTCTCCTGACTGGGGGGGCCCTACCTTATGGGGGTTTCCTTCCTGAGTAAAAGATAAAAGGCTGGGGATGAAAGTGAGTCTCTTGCTAAGGAACCTACTTATTGTAAAGGATATACAAAGTAGTGTTTCAGAAAATTCAAAGTTGTCCCAAGCCTGCTACTTCCTGAAGAATTAATTTTCATGAATTGCAAGTTTTCAATGAAATTTGATATGTTTAATCCTTGAATCTCATCAATCTGTTATGGAGGCTTCTTATTCCTACAGTGATGAAGTCTGACAATTACAGACTTCTTTGGAAGTCAAAATAACAGCATAAATTATTTTTAAAGGGAGTACACCCAACCTTGTATTTGAAAAAGGGATCTTAGTGAGTAAACAAAAAAATGCAAGTCAACTTCTATCCTTCCCTGTTCCCAACTATCTCTCTACCTTTACTTAGTCCAACCATCCACAGATTGCACTTGATACACGATAGTTGAATGAATAAAAAATTAATAAAAATGGAATATTAGTCATGCACAAATCTAATAGCTAGACTTTCTAAAATGTGCCCACTTCTGCTTTTTCTTTTTTTAAACTACAACTTGTTTTAACATCAAAACCATGTAAAATACTTGCTCCCTTTCTCAAATTTGAGATAGGATCTCTACCACACGAATAAAGTGTAACAAACACAACCTGTTTAGATACAGACACCAGGAAAAGAAAAGAAAAAGTAATGATTTCACTGGATGGATTATTATGCAAAGAAGTTCAAGCCATCATTTGATCATGAGTCAAACATTTTCCACAAAAATGTGTAGCTCGTAAAAATTATACAAACAAGCCTTTCTTCTTAACCTACTGAAGTATATTAATAAAATATCAAAAATTTTACTGAAATCCCTAAATGCTGCTTAGTTATATGTTAGATTATTAAAAAGCAATTAGCAAGAGCCATATGGTAGTAATTGTAAGTAGTTATTTACCTGATGTAATATGCATACAAATTAAAAGGTTGAAGTTAATAATAAACTAAGAAAGCAAAACAAATTAGGAAATAATGCATTTATCATGTGGTAAATGACTTGATATTTATTTAAAACGCAGAATATTGCTAAATCAGCTCCCAACACAAAACACAGTCAGCTTCAGGTATTAGAATGTATACCAATTAAAACTTCAAATGTTTTGAAACTCCTAATATAAACATTATTATTGGATTGTTTACATTGGGAGATACAGAATGAATACCATACTACATGAGTAATAAAGAATTAGCTACAGGTGAAAAGCTGCTGTGTTCCAGCATTGTCAAACCATTTGGACACTGACTTGTTTTATCTCAGGATGACTACGGATTTTCTTTTCAGTCCCCCCCCAAAAAAAATGATTTCAAGGGCCCAGCAATGTTCCTATGATTCAAGATCTATTTAAACACAAAGGTCATACACTTTCTCTGAACTGAAATTGAATATATATGAACTTGTTCACACCCCTGCCATGCATCCACGAGAGACTGAATCTGTATGAGAAATATTTTGGCTGGAGAGGGATAGAGAAGATTGACAGAAATGGTGATTATAGAAATGAGCTTTGATGCATCAGTATGATTTCACTGGTGCAGTAGGTAAAACACTGAGACATAGAAAAAAAGGGAAAACCGCACACAGAAAAGTAGTAAAATTGCTTCCTCCGACCTGCATTACATGCAGGAAGTAATGCATGTAAACTATGCATTACATTACATTACATTACAGGGTTTCATTTTCCCCAAATCTCCACCACTTGCTAATCTTTGGGCATTCTGACGACAGCCATTTAATCAGCTTCTTCTGAAAGACATTAAAAAGATGTACTGGAGATGCAAGAGAAGGATTTTCCCAAACTCTTCTGGGTGCTATATCTTCACTTCCATCTCAGTTATCCCTGCTTCTGACACACTAGAATCAAGCCAGTGTTTCAGGGCCTCATTGGGCCAATTCCTCTTAATTATCCCCTGGGCAGGGTTAACAGGCTCCTGGAGAGGCGAATGGATAGTGAGGGCACTAAATGCATCGACAGATTAACTCATCATATTCACAACTGAAAGCGTTAAAAGGAGCCAGCACCTAGAGGAAGTGAGTCCTGTGACATGACCCCGGGGCGATTTGTGGTCTCTGCCATTTCCACTCAGTTCTTCTCCTGCTCTCTATCTCCTCGCTGCTCTGAGTTAAACAAGTTCCTGACATGGACACCATCACGATGCTCTTGTCCCGGAGCAAGTCAACTACTGGCTGAAACCTCTGAAGCCAAGAGTCAAAACGAAACCATTTGGTCAGAGGAAAGAAGAGCTGACTAACACAGCCACATTGACCACATCACCTTTAATGTGACTGTGGCAAAGAAACAAATTCTATTCTGCTCCATTGTATTCAACTGCCAATCTGTTTGAGCCTTGCTGACTTCACCCCACATCAACACTGAGACTCTGATCTTCCTTTTGACCTAATCCCTGAACCATTTATGGTGTGCTATACAGCTTATGGCTACTCTGATCTCAGGAGTTTTGCTCTAATAGTTTCCTCTGCCTGAGTCTTTTACCAGCCATAAACATGGTTTGCTCGCTCATGCCCTATAAATGTATCTACAAAATCTATTTTTATCAGTGAATCTTTTCTGACCACCCAGGAAAAAACAGTAACCATATTTTACATACTTTACAGCAATGCTCTATTCTAGCTTTTGTCTTTATTGGTATAATATATATTTCTTTACTTTTAAAAAATTACTAAACTATGCTTTACATTACATAGGGGAAAAGCAATTAATCTTATTGGGCACTGCTAAACTGCCAGTACCTTAAATTACTCTTAATATGACATAGATGCTCAATGATGAACAAACAAGCTAATGGTCAAGTATAGTATATTTTGACCTTAGACTGTTTCACACATTTCCTTAGCACATCACGATGTGAAATGGTCAGTCTTAGGCATAAAACTCACAATAATCTGATACACAATAACAAGCTTCTAGTTGATATAGTAAAATAACATGGGTCGATATTACTTACATGCAGAATGTAAAAAGTAGAACTCAGAACCTAAGTAAAATAGTAGCTACCATACGCTGAGGGGTATGAGGAATCAAACGATGCTGGTCAGAGGACACAAGATTCAGCTATGCAGAAAGAATGAATTCAAGATGCTATCATCCTCGTGACACCATTTATAACAATATACTGTACATTTGAATATGGCTGAGAATAGATTTTAAATATTCTCACAACAAAAAAATAACTATGTGAAAGAATTCATGTACTAAATAGCTTCATTTAATCATTCTGCAATAGATATATGTCATTTGAACATTGTACATTGTAAATACATGAAATTTTTACTATCTGATTAGAAATAAATCAAAATAACAGTAAAATAAAATAATATGGATTTATTGTATGTGTTTTTCACAGAGCTTTCTGGGATTAATACACAACACAGAATGGAAAAACCTTGCTTTTGAGTGTCACCCCTAGTATTTGTTAGCTATGCCACCTAGAACATTATAAAGTGATTCATCTGTTTTTTTTAAATTGAATTCTTTATTAATTTCTATAACAAGGGTGGTCTTTAAAGCTACTATAAGAATAGAAAATACGCAACAAACAAGTAGTTTTTAAAATAATGTCAGAGGGTAATTCATTTCTGCATGAGGAATATACTTCCAAAACATCAAGTTGATCTATCACTGTAGGATATGAGCAGGATGTTCTCATTAATGAAAAATAGAGTTCCTCTCCTTCAGTTAAATGGAAGAAGTGACAGTTATCCCTTCCATGCCTTTCAGATTTTATAGACCAGTTTCATGCTAATATCCACTTGCAAAACTATGTGGAGCGAGGTGTTAAATAGCACGTATTTTTAATTTAAAATCCATTAGCATTCTACATAATTAATTAGAATTTTACACTCCAGTGGCTTTTGGTTCCCTACAGAAAATTGAGCACACAGAATATAATTTGATTTAATTTTGTTCTAGGTTTAATCTACCCTAAACTTTTTTCTTAATATCTCAGGAGAAAATTTAACTACTTAAAATTTTGTAGATTTCCTTTGGTAACCCAATATTCTATTGTACCATTCTTTGGAAAGAGGGACAAAAAGCTCAGAAAAGTATAAGAAAATATTTACTTCAGGTTTTAGAATCCAAAATCCAGGTTATAGATTTAGGAAAAATACTGAGAGCTTATGAAATTTGCTTGCCAATTTCACACTCCTTGTCTTATTAGATTTATAGAACTCTACTTCAATATAAGTCTTTTTTAAGTTTCAGCTTGTGTTACTAAAATGATCTCTTTAAAAAAGGAATTGCATGAATTCACATTCTTATAGCACATTTATTGTAGCTCAGAAGGCCAAGTACTGGGTCATAACTCTATTCCATTACAACTTCCAAGGACCACTGCTGTGGTTAAGATTCTTGTTGGGTTATTTATAACCATAGACTTAAATAAAAAGGTTTGGAAAGCCTTGGCCAGACTACAAATTGTTTTGAAATGATTACAATAAATATCAGGTCTTTGGGATTAATTGACTATTTGGTTCAGTAAGTCACCAGTCAATGTTCTTGAAACATTTGCTTTTTAATCTTTACATTCCCTTTAATTTCTTGTCTTCTTTTACCCGTGGTTTTAATGTATGTTACATAATCTCAGAAGCTTATATTTTGCTATAGAATTTGCTAGATAATACTGATATTTACTTATTCACCTGGACAAGTCTTTTCTATCTTGCAATATTGGTACACTGACTTCTATTTCCAAAATTTTAGTACAGAATCATTTATAATATACCAAAAGCAATTATAATATTATGGAAATATTTCTATAAAATGTAGTTTAGTACAGGCCTACCATTACATAAACCATTTAGTGAAATCCATACAAGTATACACATGTATTACATGGATTGAAAATAAGGCTAATAAATAATAAAGTCTGAAAACCTTATAGAACAGTACTGTGGACTCAAGGTCCAGATATTCCTTCTGCTATCAAACTAGTGGTTTGAATAGTACATTTCTTATACAATAGTTGAAAAGTAGTACACACCAGGTAATTTGTTTTCATTTCTAAATCTTGAGAAAATAATAGGTAACCAGTTTGCACATACAACTTTAAATAACAGACCTAGCAAATACAGACATTTTATAGAATTTAATTTTGCATATAGTTAGAATTTAACATTTAAAACACTTTAAATATTTATTATTTTAATATAAATGGTGGCTTCAGGTTTCATTTCTTGTAAGCATTCAATTGTGAAGTAATTCTTCAGCTCACACTCACTAAGAAACTTATTAAGATTCCCCCTAGAAAATAAAACATGAAAAGTAAATGAAAAGAGAAATAGACAAGATCAGATTACTGTGTGGGAAAATAGTACTCATTGATTTTATGTTATAATATGAATATGGAAATAACTATGAAGATAACTGATGTTGTAGGAACTAATATAAACACATTTAATGAGTTTATTGATTTTTCTTTTTAAATGTTCTTACATACTTTACATTGCAAGCATATCACTAATGATGTATGTCTTTTCATTAGAGCTGGCATAGTAAAGATGACAATAAATTTTTAATGCATCTGTTAGTGAAATTTAATACTGAAAAATTAATAAAGCAAGCTTAATTTCATTGCTGAATTTATGATTAGCTTTACATGTATTAGCAAGCAAATTTACAAATACTAATATTTATATCAAATAATCTGGTTAAGGAAGTTATGCTAATCTGAAATCTCTATGACAATGGTCAGTAGAAGAATATAATGTAGTTCCTCAAAAACTAAGCCAAAAGCCCAGAACTTTGGAGGGTTATAAATCTAGAGGACCCATTTCTTTCTTCATACACAGCATTCCGGACAGCTGTACAAAAGTCAGACTGGCAAGTTTCCCAATTGACTTTAAATGAATTGAAGGTTCCTCTAAGGAAGTCTTTGGATTAGCTGTGAAGCCTTCACCAGACTTCTGTTGGCAAGGATAATAGAGAAGGAAATTACTGTTGCTGTCCATTTATATCAGCTATATTTATTTGTCTTTGCTTCTCTAAAAGATCATGTTACTTTCTCCATTTTATAATGGGAGAAACAAGCATCAGAGAAATTAAGAAGCATACCATCATATTTTGGAGCCCCATTTCTAGAACAATTTGGTCTCGTTCCAGTGTACTTGCCCTTTCTAACTTGTGAAAACTAGGGCCCTTTTTTCCTGTAAAGTGCATTTGAGAAAAATGACAAATGTGCTAAGATTCTGAATGGGATGAATCAGTCACTTTATGAAAGAAAATGTTAAGCTCAGAACACTTTCCTTGTATGATTAAATCTAGCACGGATTTTATTTTATACCAATTCATTCAAAGACACTTTTAAATGTGGCTGTTGGGTAGGCTATGCATCTTTTTTTTCTTATTCTACACAATACATGATACAAGCAATCCTCTGGTCCATCATTTGTAACTATTATGACTCTAGAAAACATGAATTTTAAATGGGAGACCTGTTCATTTAAAGCTCTCTACAGACACAGCAGATGACCTGAAAGAATGCAAACAGATATGACAAAAAATAAAACCTAGTTCTCTTGATCTGAGGTAGTATGAAGTCTTTCAAAAGCTTGCAAAAATCCTCAAGACACAATAATATAGACTATATTCCTGATATAACTGCTCTTACAGATAATAGAAAAATAATAAAATAAAAAACAACAAAAAGAAATTTGGCATCAATAATACCATAGGCCTCTTAAGCCAATTCCCCCATAATAATATATTTTTATCACTTGTTTATTCAGTTCATCTATTTATACAGTAGTTTTTTTCATTTATTTCTCTTGGGGTCTTTAATGGATGTTTGAGGTCAGAGATGTTTTTTATAAACTCGCTGAAATGCCTATGAAGACTGACCATCCTCAGTTTTATGCCTTACAGTAAAAGACTGTACAAAATAAATGTTACATGATTTAAATTTTGGTTTTGTCAGTCACTAGTGATGTTGGAAAGGTACCTTATTTCATGCATTCATATAAAAAGTTACTGATATTTTTAAACAAATTAAAAGCTAGGTATATTTTAAAAGAATAATCATAAATATAAACTAATAGGTAAAAACTAGATAGAAAGCCCAGAGAAAGCTAAGAAAAACAAATACACAGCATAAAATTGAAAAGTTTTTAAATAAAAATTAGGATATAACTAAAATCAGATTTTGTCATGTAAATATAAGTGAGCTGTCGATAATCATAAAAAAATTATAGACTGGACACATTAAAAACTTTAAGAAAGTTTATTGGGAGAAAAAGAAAGAACTCCTAACAAGATAGAATTCAGATCAAAAAGAAGTGAATAAAGTAGATTAAAAAAGACAATACAAAATTTATAAAGAAACACACATAAAAAGTCAAACCAATATTAAGAACCAAGCATAAGGCATTACATCACCAGATTTCAAAATCTACTACATGCTATAGTAATCCAAACAGCACAGTACTTTCAATAAAAATGTATACATAAAGCATGAAAGAAACACAACAGAGAACCTAGAAATAAATTCAGTGAGTCAGGACCTCATAAAGAGGAGAGCAAAGGACATGCTCTTCAATTAATGGTGCTAGAAAAGCAGTATCTATCCACCTATAGAAGAATGAAATCACTCATCTCATATCATATCCAAAAGTCAACTCAAAATGAATTAAAGTCTTAAGTACAAAACCTGAAACTGTAAAACTATTAGAAGAAAATATAAGATGAAAGTATCACGATGTTTATCTTGATGGTGATTTTTTTTAGATGGAACCTCAGAAAGAAGAGCCAGTAAAAGCAAAAATAGACAAATAAGATTACATAAAACTAAGAAGTCTGCAGATCTATGGAACTAATTAACAGAGTGAAATTCAACCTATAAAAAAGAAAAATATTAGCCAGCCATGTTTTTAACAAGAGGTTACTACTTGAAAAACGTGAGAAATTCAAATAACACAATAGTGAGAAAATAGCTGAATTTAAAAATGAGTACAGGATCTGAACACAACTTCCAAAAGAAAGAAACAAATCGCCAATAGATATATGAGAATATGTCCAATATTATTATTCATCATAGAAATGCAAATTAAACCAAATGGCACTGGTACAACCTCTATGGAAGTCAGTGTGGAGATTTCTAAAAAAACTAGGATTAGAGGTCCCATTTGACCTTCCTATTTCCCCACTAGAAATATACATAAAAGAATTAGAATCATATCATAGTGACATATGTGCACCCATGTTCATACCAGCTCAGTTTGTAATATCTAAATCTTGGAAACAACCTAAGTGCCCATCAACTAGAGACTGCATAAAGAAGATGTGATTTTTCTATAAAATGGAGTATTAAGGCACGATAAGTATTAACACACGGTAAGTTTGAGTCATTTATACTCGAATGCACATACCTATAGGGCATACTCATAACTGAAATAAATAGTTCGCTGATGTATAAATATTGTATCTGTTCTCTGCTTTGAAAAACTGAAGATGTTAATGAGTTCTAGAATGTATGCTAGATATGTGAAATAGAAAATATTCAAAGGGAAATGTGGTAGAGGAGTAATGAGGGTTAAAGAAAACAATGTGATGGTAATAAAAAAATGGAAACAAAGCTTATGTATTTAGGGGGTGGAGGGTTGTGGGATGGGTAGAGGAATTGGAAAAAATGAGAATTAAATCATGTCATATACTGATAGAAATTCTCAATACTGAGTGTGATCACGATGGTATTATACAATGTACCAATAAAGCTAAATTGAAAAAATGGCTATCTTCACATGTGTAAGAATAGCTAAAATAACAAGATACATACCAAGCGCTGGCAATGAAGTGGACGAAAAAAAACACCTTGTACAAAGCTGATAAATATAAAACTTTTATACGACTCAGGAACATTAGGACTGAAAATATGTCCAAAAATTGTAATCAGCATGTCAAAGAGATATCTGTGTACTCTCAAGTTCACTGCAGCACTATTCACAACAGCTGAAATATGGCAACAACCTAAGGGCCCATTAAAAGATGAACGGATAAAGAAATTTAGTATATATACCAAATAATGTACCAATAAGTCTAGAAAAACACACAAACCTATTTTTCATTTAAAAACATATGAACCTGGGAATATTATTCATTAAGTTGAAATAAGCCAGGCACAAGTACTACATCATCTCATTTAAATGTACAGTAGAAGGAAAAACTTGAATTCTTAGAAGGACAGAATAAAATGACAGTTACAAGAGGCTGGATAGGAGGATGACTGAGGAGATGCTGATTGAAGGACAGAGAATTTCAGTTAGGTGGGGTATTGTAATGTTTGGATTTTAAATGCCCCAAAGGCTCAAGTGTTAACAATGCTGTCCTTAGCAGATCAGGTTAGGTTAGGTTAGGTTAGGTTAGGTTAGGTTAGGTTAGGTTAGGTTAGGTTAGGTTAGGTTAGGTTAGGTTAGGTTAGGTCAGGTTAGGTTAGAGGTAGTAGAAGATCTAGATAATGGTGCCTAGTGGAAGGAAGTGAGGTCCCTGGGGGTGAGCCCTTGAGGAGGACAATGGGATCCCAGTCCCTGACTCTTCTCCCTTCCCCCTCACCCTTCCCGGATAGTTAAGGATGGTTACTCTGCTCTGCCACGTACCATCTGGTTTTTTGTGATTTTTTTAAGACAGTCTGTCACTTTGTAGTTCAGACTGACCCTGAGCTCACTATGTAGCCCAGGCAAGCCTTGAACTTAGCAATCCTCCTGCCTCTGCCTCCCGAGTGCTGGGATGACAGGCATGAGCCACCATGCCTGGCACTGTGGTACTTGGTGCTGATTGCTGGCGGGCAAGAGTAACATGCCCGGTATCACTGAATGTGGTTACCAGATCGAACCAGGGACCTTGGTCTTGCTTGGCAGGCGCTGGAACCACTGAGCTAAATATCTGCCTCCCCACTTTATTTTCAGCATCAACACACCCCCAAAACATGGGGTCAACCAGTGATGTACTGAAATCATAAGCCAAAATCAGGTTTTCACCTCTAAAAGTTGTTTATCTCAGGCATTTTGTCAGAAAGAAAAATCTGGCTAACATAGACATAGGTACCAAACATCATGTTGTATAAAATTATATAAAACTTTTACTTCTCAATTTTACAAAAATTTAAAAAATACAGCATGCTAAATAAACAAAGTAGTAATATATGCACAATCCAAATCAAATATTTCACTAGTAATAAATGAAAAAGTATTTTTAAAAAATTATGTATACCAGAGGAAGCTTCAATTTAAAAATTCCAACCTATGAGATATTGAATACATAAAACCCAACTTAATAAAAGTGTTTAAATAACTTTAAAAGATGTAACTACTATAATGGGCATGAAAGCACATTCTTGTGATTTCAGCATTCAAAAGACTGAGGAAGAAGGACCATAATAGTGAATTCAAGACCAACTTGGGCTACATAGTGAGATCCTATCTCAAAAAAATCCCCTCTGAAAATAATACACCTTCTTTTAAAAGGTTCATGGAATAGTTATTATATATGTAATAGAACAGTCCTTGATAAATTTCACTACTGTAGAAATAAAATAATATCTTAGTTAAATGCAATAAAGTTGAAAAACAAAATGAGGATATGAATTATCCTTACTACCTTTTTATTAAGGTAGAAGGATACATTAACAAATCCATCAGTTAATAAGCACTCAAATCAAAAATTCTAGACCTTAGATTATATGTAAATTATAGGAGTTGATATCAAGCCATAAGATACAACTAAAGACATTCTCAGAGGAAATTTTGTAGCCTTCAATTAATATATCAATATTAGGTAAAAACATGTTTTCACACAGATTAGGTAGGGAATTAATCGAAGTAACTTTGCAAATGATTATCAACTGAAAATATATGGTGAAAGTTCTGTTTAGAACTGTATATGAACATTGTACTCCAATTGTTAAAATTGTTTATCACAAGAATATGGGTTAATAACTCTCAATTTATGGATACAATTGAGTCAAACAAGCAAATATATTAGAAATATATAAAGAATCAGATCAGAAAAAGAAGCCACACATAAGCGAGATGGTTAAGACTCAAACACTGGGTATCTGAATTATGACTAGAATTTCACTTAGAATCAAAATTGTATCTATACACACATATATTTACACATATAGATATAGAATACACACAATGGACTTCCTAATTTGAAATAATACAATTTTATTCTAAAAGTTTTGGAACTTACAGCCCTAAAATAGGTCTCATTGCCCTGTAAAGTCAAGGTAACAGGAGGGACATGCTCCTCAGGAAGCTCTAGAATGATATATTTTCCTATTTCACTTTCAAGTGGTGTCTACATTCTTTAGTCTGTGTCTTAGATCTTCATCCTCATAAATAGCAACCTAACATCCTCAAATCTCTCTCTGACCCTGACCTCCTTTCCCTCCCTCTTCCCCTGGAAAAACAATGCTACGATTGATTATATTCAGCCCTCCTGAACAAATCCAGACAAGCTAACTCTAAGGTTAATTTACTAATAAATTTAATTCGATCTGCAAACCTAATTCTCCCAAGTGCCATGAAGCCTACTGTATTACAAGTTCCAGGAATTAGAATACAGGCTTCAATGGAGAGCCATTATTCTATCAAGAACTCAAACTCTTTTGCAAAAGAAAATACATAAATAAATAAATAATAAAAAGCAAGTCATTCCAATGTTTTTGTTTTTTGTTTTTGTTTTGTTTTTGTTTTGTTTTGTTTTGTTGTTTTTTGGTTTTTTTGGAGACAGGGTCTCACTTTGTAGTTCACACTGGCCCTGAGCTCACTATGTAGTCCAGGCAAGCCTCGAACTCAGCAATCCTCCTGTCTCTGCCTGGGACTGGGATTACAGTGCTGGGATTACAGGCATGAGCCACCACGCCCGGCCAATTCCAATGTTTTGAACTGCTTCAGAGAATTAAAAGTTACTTCTTTCTTTAATTAAGCATAGTAGCAGTGATATTAAACTTGGCAATATTAGCCCTCAAAAGATAATAAATCTGATTTATAATTATCAAAGCCTATTATCTTGGATAAAATATTAGCAATTAGATGTCAGTAGCACACCAAGTGTTTTTCTTATTAAACAATGAAAAAGTTTTTGTAGAGTTTATTTTTAAAATATCTCTAAAACTAATATTATAAAAATATGTTAACCTAAATACATCACTATATGGAAAAAAGAGTAAAACATAAGAACTATGAAATTGGGAAGGTTAATTTATCATCCAGAGCTCAAAAAGAATCAACCAAAAACAATATTCAATGGCTAATCTTGGCAATTTACAGTATTAAGAGATTCCAAGGGAAGTAAGCAGACTGGGACAGCACTAACCTCACCACTGGACTGATGAGTTTGGAACTGACTGGACTATTGGAAGGTGGATCCTAGTCGCAGTCTAGAGGAGTCTGTGACTGCCTTTGAAAGGTGTATCATCCTTCCAGCTCTCCTATTCTGTCTTCTTCTAGGTGCTATGAGCTGAGCATCTTTCCTCTGCCATGTTTTTCTGCCATGATGTTTCCATTTTGGAGATTGTTAATCATGGATTCAAACCAGGAGCCAATGTAGACATTTCTTCTTCTAAATTTTTTTTTCAGGCTTTGGTCATAGTGCAAAGCAGACCAATATACATTTTAAACAACAAAACTCATTGGCTTACTAACATTAACTTTAGTACTTCAAGTAATATCTTTTCTTTATGTAAATAAAAGAAGAAAAAATAAATATCTGAATTTACAAAATAAGGGCCAGGGATTTAGCTCAAGTGGTACTGCACAAAATAAATATAAACATTCAATGAGTTATTAATAAATGCCTATAAGAACTACAAATTTCATAAGAATATCATTAATAAGGGAGATTTTGGCACATCTAAAAATTATTCAAAAGATAAAATGATGTTGATACCTTTGAATTACAATACTGAAATGGTAACATTAGCAATTTCCTTCATACTATAGTGTCATTAAATAGGTGAAAATTCATAAGGAACAAAACCACAGTAAGATACAACTTTACACACACCAAGACTACTAGCATTTAAAAAATTAGATGATAATAATAACTACTTCCTAGGATAGGGAGAAATCAGAAGGTCCTTACTGTCCTTCTGAAGATAAATATGTGCAAACATCCTAAAAAATGCCTGACAGTTCCTCAAATAATTAGACATAGAATTACCATATGGTCCAGTGATTCTGCTTCTGGTTATGTCCCCAAAACAAAAAGAAAACATTAATTCACATAAATTGTGTACGTTGTTTTCATGGCACTAATACATAAAATAGGCAAAAAGATAAAACAATATATTAAGTGTTGAATAAATAGGATATATGTAATATTTTCACATATTTCAAAGTTATTTACTCATAAAAAGGACTTCATGCTACAGCATGGATGGACCTGGAAAATACTATGCTAATCACAGATCGTATACATAATTCCATTTACATGAAACACCCAAGAAGGGAAAGCTGTTTTTAAAAAGTAGGATGTTTTATTTAATTCCTTATTTGTACATTTTATATACACATCATGATAACACTCAATATTGAGAATTTATACCAGTATGACATGACGTCTCATTTTTTTTCCCATTCCCCTAGCCACCCTACAACCTCCCCGCCCTCTATGTACATATGCTCCCTTTCTTTCTTTACTTCCTTCCTTCCTCCTTCCCTCCCTCCCTCCCTTCTTTCTCTTTCTTTTTCTTTCTTCCTTCCTTCCTTCCTTCCTTCCTTTCTTTTTCTTTCTTTCTTTCATGATACCAGGGATCGAACTCAGGCCCTTGTGCTTCCAAAGCCCCAGCCCTTCTCTTTCTTCTTTTAACATTATATTTTTTTCTTACCCTCCTTACTTACCCTTTGAATCTTTTCTATTTCACAATATCTATCATACATTCTAGAACTCATTTACATCTTCACATTCTTATACCACAGAAAAGATACAGTGTTTACACATCTGTGACTTATTTATTTCACTTATCCATATCTCCGCAAGGTATGTCCATTTGAGTATAAATAACTCAAATTTATCATACTTTATAGCAGAGAAGTAGTACTCCATTTTGTTACACACACACACAAACACCCTGGGCATGGTGGCTCATGCCTGTAATCCCAGCACTCAGGAAGCAGAGGCAGGAGGACTGCTGAGTTCAAGGCTTGCCTGGGCGGCACAATGAGGTCAGGGCCAGCCTGAACTACAAAGACCCTGTCTAACACACACACAAACACACACTCACACTATCCAGTCTCCAGTTGATGTGTATTTGGCTGTAGATTTACCTATCACAAACTAAACTGCTATGAACATGGGTGCACATATGTCGCTGTATGATTCTTTTAATTCTCTCATGTGTATTCGTGGCAGGGGAATAGCAGGGTCAAACGGGATCTCTAATCTTAGTTTTTGAGGAATCTCCACATTGGTTGCACTAGTCTACATTCCCACCAACAGTGGAAGATTCCTTCCTCCACATAGCCTCATCTGCATTTGTTGCAGACTAACTTCAAAATAGCAGCCATTCTTTGTTTAGTGAGATGGAATCTCACTGTTGTTTTCATTTGCATTTCTCAAAGAATTAGTGATCTTGAGCATTTTTTCATATACTTCTTGACTGCTCTTACTCCTTCCTCTGAAAAGTGTTGATTCATTTCGAATGCCCGTTTTTTAATTGGGTCTTGAAATTTAGGGGGTTTGATTTTTTTAACTCTTTATATACTCTAGATAGTAGCCCTTTGACAAACAGCTAGTAAACATTTTTTCCCATGTTGGTGGTCTTTTAGCTCTGCTGGTAGTGTCTTTTGCCATCCAGAAGCTTTTTAATAAAATGAGATACCATTTGTCGGTTCATTCTGCTAGTTCTCATGCTATAGAGGTTTTGTTCATGAAATTTTTCCCTAACCCAATGTCTCCAAAAGTTCCACCTAATTTTGCAGCAGATTTAGTGTTTCTTTTTTAATGTTTAGGCCTCTAATCCACTTTGATTTTAATTTAGTACACAGTGAAAAAGATAGGTCTAGTATTAGTCTATTGGCAAGGTAAAGCAGTTTTTCCAGCACCGTTTGCTAAAGAAGCTGTCTATCCTCCATGGAAGATATTTGGCTCCTTTGTCAAAGATAACATGGCTTTACTGTATCTAGAGTTGTTTCTGGATCTTCTAATCCATTCCACTGCTCCTCAAATCTGTTACTTTGCCAGTACCACGCAGTTTTTTGTCACAGTGGCTTTGCAGTATAGTTTCAAGTTGAAGATTGTCCCTACAATGTCCTTATTGCTTAGAATTGCTTTTACTATTCTAGTTCTCTTGTGGTTCCAGATGAATTTTTGGATTATTTTCTCTAGATCTTTGAAATATGGTGTTGGGATTTCAATTGGAATTGCACTGAATCTGTATAGTACTTGTGGGAGTATAGCTCTTTTGATAATGTTGATTCTTCCTACCCATGAACAGGGGATGTCTTTCCATTTTCTAAGGTCCTCTTCATTCTCCTTTTTTAGAGTACCATAGTTTTCAAAGTACAGGTCTTTGACCTCCTTTGTTAGATTGATTCCCAGGTTTGTCTCTCTTTTTTTTTTTTTTTTTGGATGTTATTGTGAAAGGAATTGATCCCCCAATTTCTCTCTCAGTTAATTTGTTGTTTATGTATATAAAGGTTACTGATTTTTAAGCATTGATCTTATATCCAGCAATGCTCCCAAGTTTTGCGATTAAGTCTAGCTGTCATTTGGTGGAGTTTCTAGGATCTTCTATATAGAGTATCATGTTATCAGCAAATAATGTCAGCTTAACTTCTTCTATTCCTATCTTTACTCCTTTTATTTTTTTTTTCCTAACTGCTGTGGCTAATGTTTCCAGTACTATATTGAACAGCAGTGGTGATAGTGTGTGGGCATCCTCGTCTTGTTCCTGATGTTAGTGTGAAAGGTTTCAGTTTTTGATGACTTAGAATGATACTGGCTGGTGGTTTCTCATAAATAGCTTTTATTATTTTGAGATAAAATCCATCTATTCTGATTTTCTGTAGAGTTTTAATCATGAATGTTGGATTTGTCAAACTTTTTTCTGCATCTATTGAGATGACCATACGTTTTTTGTCCTTGAGTCTGTTAATATAGTGAGTGAATTGTTTATTGATTCATGTATGTTGAACCATCCAGTTTCATTCATCCTACTTCACAAACTTTCATTCTCATTTTGAATTACCTAGAACTCTGTTTGAAGCTATTTAAAAGGTTCCATTGTTTTTGTTTTCTCAAATTCTATCATGTCCCTGACCTCTTCTTTAGCATTATCAGTCATATCTTTCACTGTGGACAGGATCTCTGGTTTCATCTCAGAGATCAGTTTTGATTTCCATTTTACTAGATCTGCTTTTGTTATCATCTCAGAGTCTTGGTGATTGAGCTTCAGTTTACTCCATTTCCCTTTTCCCTAAAATCCTCTGTAATGCTGATCTGTGTATATGGTTTTTTCAATTTTTTCTCATTTCTATTCTTTTGTTGTTGCTGCTTTTATTCATTCCTTACTTGGTGTCTGGGCAATGTTTGTTGCAAGTCTCTTTCTTCCTACTATTTGGATCCCTTCGGAGATGGCCACTTCTTGGCTTGTCCTCCTTGAATCTGTAATAGTGCTGAAGTATTCTCAGTTGTGACACACCATGGGATGTATCTGAGCAGAACAATCTCATTCTCAAAATGTACTTTATTTGCTGTTCAGAAGATGAACTGAGGCCTATGTAATGCCACTGGAGTCTATTCTTCCTTTATTTTCTTACTTAAAAGACATGCTTTACCAGAAGCTTGTACAACTGCACAATGGGAACTTCTGTTAAATCCTTTTCTCCTAGTTTCTGGAACAGGAAGATGACAGGTGCACTTAACCTCACTGTCAGAGCTCCTATTCCAGTCCAAAGAGTCTGAACGCTTTGGGCTTCCCTAGAGGTCACCAAAAGAGTACAGTTTTGCTTAAACTTAGACAGATATGGATTGACAGAAAGCTGACGGTTGAAAGAAACAGAGTTTCCTTTAAAGACAACACCAATATTCTAAAAATGGCTGTGGTGGTGGTCACACATATCTGCAATTACAATGAAAAGCTTAGAATTGAAGCTGTAATTGGATGAAGTATATAATATGTGCATTCTGTCTGAAAAAAAACTTTAAAATTTTTATAGAAGAGAGCAAGAATTGCTGAGAATATGAAACAAAACAGAGGTAAACTTGGTTTAAAAGCAGGAAAATTGTGAGGTTATATTGGCTCATGTAAAAAAGGCAGACAAATAGAACACAGTGTGTAGAGTAAACCCCAAACTCCATATGGAGAGTATGAACTTCATAAGAGATACATCAAATTAGTGGGAATGTACTACTCAAAAATATTGATGCTAGCTACTTGGATAGCTGAAAAAATATATAATTTGATCTATATGCTGTATAAAAAGAAAATATAAAATGTCACATATTGTATTAGAAATATAACTAAAAATAGTAAAATATAAGAAAACTTTGGAATAAAATTATTGTAAAATCTTCAAGAAGAAAGTATTTTGACATGTGTGGAACAGCATGTAAGTCATGAAAGAACGAATTAAAATTTCAAATTTACATGCTAAATATATACTTATTATAGTGTAAATATGTATATAAACATATACATAAAATTTTGACACCATTTTGAAATGCAAAGAATAAACCAAGAGAACTTCTTGTAAATCACGGAAGAGGGAAAAGAAAGACTGATTTTCCCAACATACAAAGAGCTCTTAGAAACTAATAAAAGACAAAATAAGAGCTCTTCTGCTGGAGTGTCAGTTTTATCAAACTTTGCCAGCTGGTACAGGGGAACATTATTCTCTTTTAGAGAAAGGGAAAGGCAGGAACTGAGATCGTCAGGGCAGTGGTTCTTCAGGACCATCATCTGGACTGGGCATGTCTTCCTTCTCAGCATCCTATGTAGTGTATGTCGAAAAGTTCTCTCCCCCTACTCATAGGTTGAGGTGATTTTCTATTGTTTTGTAGTTTCTTTGGAAACCTCAAAACTGTTAAAATTTGAACACAGGCTCTGCTTAAAGAGGCAACTTTGAGCTCTACTTCCTGAATTGTAACCTGTTTCTATTTTGTAAAGAGCAATTTCTTATACCTGTTCATTATTCTGAATCTATGGATATGGAGAGAGATAAACTCCATGGAAAAGATTTTAAGTGATCTGATAAATTTTTGGAGAATTAGGAAGTTATATCTGTATACTTAAGCAATATTTTTATACAAAGTATATTTAGACTACCTAATTTCACTGATAAAGAAATTCACCCACAACCCCCCACCCCTTACATACATACTATAGTTTAAGTGTTTAAGTTTCAGAGAAAAAAAAAAGAATAGACCATGTTGGCCAGGGCTTTAGCTCAAGTGGAACTGTGCCTGTCTTGTAAGCACAAGGGCCTGAGTTCGATTCCTGGTACCAGGGGGGAGTGGACAGACCATGTTGCAAATGTCACAGTTTATTTCTTAATTATCAAAGATACCTTTGTTTAACTTCTACATTGAACCAAGAACTTCAGCAACTTCAGCAGTCAAACCATTTGGAATACCATCTCTGTCAGACATTCACTGAAATCTCTATTGGATTAACATTGTTAAACCCAACATTTCCAAAATCTCAAGGCTATGAGAAGTCTTGAATTACATCAACCTGTTGGTAGGATTCCATTTCCCACTTTTAGAGATTCGCTAATTTATCTGACTACAAAATATTTCACCTTTATTGGTGCATTTTATATACAGCTCACAATCACACACAACATTGGGGAATTTGTACCAGTATATGACACAAGTTAATTCTCATTTTTACCCACATCCCTACCCACCCACAACCCCCCACCCCTTATATACATGCTCTTTTATTTTCAATTTAAAAAAAATTTTCACCTTGTGTTCAACAGAGTATCTCAGAAAAGTGGAAGTATAGGAGTTAGCTTTGGGTGCCATCTCTCCAGTTACCTAAGACTCCAAAAACATTCACAGTCCTGGAAAAGATGCACATTGCATAACTATACTCATTATGATCGCTACCCTTCCTTCTTTACACTCTCCTCTTTTCCTTTCTCTGTGCCTCCAGGATCTGTGCTAAGAACATCCCTAGGGTTTCCTCACCTAGAGGCTCCCATATAAAAGTAAGTAGGATGCAAACTCTGCAGAGTCAAGAGTGTAATGCATTTGTTCTTGGTTCCCTTCATGCATCCACACCGTATCTTAGCAGTGGCTAGCTCTAACATGCCCCACTGTTAAGCGGCCCTGTGCTCACCACCATCCCAGCTCTCACTGGGCTCTGGTGCTATTATTTCCTCCCAGTCTACTCTGGCCCTTTGAGCTGCCTTATGTTGGTATTTCTGGAATCATTTACTATTCTCTGTTCCCTTAAAATCCTTACATATGAAACAACTGGGGAGAACGTTTTATGTTGAAACTCTATACACTAAAATTAATATTTCAATAAATCCAGTTATTTCTATTTTAAAAAGACCAAAGAACATTTGTCCTTCTTACAGTTTTCATCTTAAACTTGCATAAAATATCATAAATCCGTTATGAAAAGTATTAGTCCTCTGTGAAGAAAATCATGTACTTTTTGGACTAGTATTTAATTTTTTTTTTTTTTTTTTTTTTTTTGCTTTTTGGAGCCAGGGTCTCGCTTTGTAGTTCAGGCTGGCCCTGAGCTCACTATGGTGCCCAGGAAAGCCGCCGCGAACTCAGCAATCCTCCTGTCTCTGCCTCCCAAGTGCTGGGATTACAGGCGTGAGCCACCACGCCCAGCATTATATGTGGTAACCAGGGATCGAACTCAGGTCCTTATGCTTGCAAGGCAGGTGCCGGAACCACTGAGCTAACCCTCTGGCCCTGAACTAGTATTTAATTTTATAGAGCAAGTTGCAAGCCCCTTTTCAAAGGAGAATTGTCTTTCCATTTTTATAATTGTAATTTTATGCGATGGAACTGAGTAAAAGAATGAAACTTTTGTTTTCTCTTTCAAAGGGACACATGGAATTAGCATTTTCTTTTAACCAATATTACAAACACTTGCTGAAGGGAGACTCAGCCTTTGCATGAAGTTCTTTCATTGATTTGTCAGTGGTATTTAAAAGTTTCTTCGATGAAGAGCACTATGCAATGCTAAAAATAAGGGAAAGGAAAGCCACTTGTAAACTAATAAGGCAGTTTCTTAATAAGCATTGTTTGATTCATGTAATTGTCCTGCTGGGGCTTTGCAAGTTCAGCTGTTAATGGGTTAGAGCAACAGGGGTCAGCTGCCATTCCTGGGAGATGATTCTATGACATATAGGCTTGCGTTGGATGGTTTCACTTAGAATTATCTGCATTAGTCCTTCATGATACATTAGAGCTCAGGGCCATTTGTTACCAGGTATGTCTGTCTATTCAGGGAACATTAATGAAAATAAAACATCCCCATCTGAATGTCATAGGGAACCTGAATTTCGCCTCCACACCAGGCATCAAGTGCGAGTGACTTTGTTTGTTTGTGTTTGTACTCTAGGATATTCATCAAAAACAAAGTCACTCATCAACAACGGACATAAGTCCTGGTTCTGCAACCTCATTTTTAATAGTTTCACAAACTGTTTTAGAAAATCATATTTCAAAAAATTACATATTCAAATATTCATAAATATTAGTGCTTTGCCTACTGTGTGATTATTTATTAAATGTAAATTGAAGACCATTTGTGAAAAAGCTACAATTAAATCTAACAAATATTTGCAGATGAATATATTTGGGAAGAATTTTCCACAATACTTTCAATGACCTGACAGTATTGTAACAAGGAGCTACATAAAAAGTAAACACCATAATATATCATAGTATATATTTACATGTTTATTACTAGTATCAATAGATAACCTTTCAGTTGTAATAAAAAACACTACAGATGCCTTCATACTTCCTTGAAAATACATTAAGACAAAATGCCTTCTAAAATGCAAACCCCTCAATAAAACAAGGTATTTGCCAACTAGACCACAATTTCTTTCTGATGATCTTGCATCTGTTGTAGTCTACCTGAGGTATAATCAATATATTATCCCTTTTCCTGACCCCGTATCTTTAGGAGGTATGTTTTGGCTGCATAGAAGCCCATCATCCCACCCTTTATACTCTGGCAAACTCTCCTGTATCCTTCCTGCCTAGCTTTAATGACTGCCCCAGTTTGAGTTTGAATCTTTCCAAATATGGTCGGGCAGAAAGAATTGCTTCCTCTCTGCTACCTCAGAGCTTAAACTATCCCAAAGTTTGGCAGAGTATGTTGATTTCGCTCCCCCACTACCAGGGCTCAAATTAAGGACCTTGAGCCTGCTAGACAGGCACAGTGCCATTGAGCTAAATCCCAGCCCAGCGTATTGCACTTTGAATTAGTTATTTGTTCGACATCGTAAAGCCTAGTACGTTTCTTTGTGCTAGACTTAAGAATATACAGAGGACTGCTGATGACACAGGGCATTATGGAAGCGAGTGCTGTGGAGTGTGCTGGAGTTGCTGCCAAGATAATTTTACAGATAAAGAAACTGAGGCTCTATACGGATTAGTCACATGAAAGGTAAATGCCTAGTAAAAGGCCAGCTGGGATTGAAAGTCAAGATTGCAGGAGTGGGACTTGTTTTTGTTTCTGTTTGATGAAACCATTTAGAGAGACATTATTATTATTATTTTTGTTTTTGTTTTTGTTTTTGTTTTTTGGAGACAGGGTCTCGCTTTGTAGTTCAGGCTTGCCCTGAGCTCACTATGGTGCCCAGGCAAGCCGCCGCGAACTCAGCAATCCTCCTGTCTCTGCCTCCCGAGTGCTGGGATGACAGGCGTGAGCCACCATGCCCGGCATTATAGAGAGACATTATTGACAGGAATTAAGATGTCTAATCCTAACCCTTCCTCTTCATTGTCATATAAGGCCATGGTATAACTGAAGGGAAAAAAACATAAATACATAGGTGAATAACTGAACACCAAGTCCAAAATCCTATAATCTTCTGAAGCCAATTTCTTATCCATTAAATGTTTCACCTCTTTGCTAAGCTCACAGAAGTAGGTCAACACTGTGTGAAGTGGGAATACCTGAAACATGTAAGTATATCTGTATCATATATTAATATGTAGATTATAAGCTATGTACTGTGTTGTTACAACAAATATAAATCTATAAGTCTGTCTTTGAATATTTGTCCAAATTTGAATACTGTTGACATTTCCTTTCTTTTTAATAAGTGTTCCTCTTTGTTTTTAATCATCTAATTTAGAATAAAACTGACAAGAATGAAGTTCACAGGTATCCTTCAACTCCGTCTGAAAAAAAAAATGCTTTGATATATTCTTTTTCATTTTAGTGTTAAGGAAAAAGAACAAGTGGGTTCTAAGGTGTCATTAGTCATAAAGATAGCTGGTACCAAGGTTAGAAAATGTATCCTTCAGTATTTCTTCTCACAAGTTACAAATATGAATGTAAAACAGTTTCATAGCATCCTGTCATATTGTCCCAGTTTCTAGCAGTGAGTCCTTAAGAAAGGCACACATTTCAATTCTGTTTAAAAAATTAAGAACCTGCGGCTCAAAAGTGTTCATTTTTCACAACACTGTTTTGAGAATCCAGTAAGAGTGTACAGATAAAGAGAGACAAAATTGCCTAGCATATACACATAATCAATAAATTGATGTTTTGTGATTACTCTATGAGGAGAAATTAATGAGCTGTGGAATTGTGGGTTCTGGCAGAATTGCTCCACACGGGATCTCAGGTCCTGTTGTGCTCCCTACATATTCCTTATCAAAAGAAAAGAATCAGGTTGGTCTACTGCTGCTTTGTATAGATTAAGTAATGAAAACTAAATCCACTGCTTATACATTAGCTCTGGAAAATAAGGACACAACAAACAAATCAACATAAATAAGAACAGTTACTACAAGAAAACCCTCAAACATCATCCACTCCCCTTTACTGCTTTCTCTTTTACTTCTGACATTTTTATGTAGTTGGAAAATTGATTTTTTTCTTTGCATATAAATAAAGAACATTTGGCTTGGTTCCTACGTCCCTGCTCTCCCTTTTGGTAACAGTACATGGGAAGGAATGACTGGATGAGATTTTTTTTTAAAGCGGAGATCTTAAAACTTTTCATTATTAATATTAGCTATCAGATATACCAAATTTGAGTGTTATAGTGAGTTTTTCTATCTTTACACCACACAACCTTCAAAATTGTGCATTCTCAGATTTCTTTAATCGCCAGCAAATAGTTCTTCTGACATCTCATTATACAAATATTGTATTTCTTACACACTACACAGTAATGATAAGTGAAATCTTTACTTATAGAGGTCCTTCTGGTGTTAGTACCTCCTCCTGCATTTTTGTAGGTAATGTTGGTATGCAACCTAAATATTTTATTTTATTCCTGCTGCTTACCTTATAATGAACGTCAATATTCTTAGACTTTAGTTTCCTTATTTAACCTACCAGTGAATCTTCTATTGTTCTGTATAAGAAGAGATGAGAAAGAGATTACACTAAACTTACTTACATTAAAAGATCCACAGTGGATCCTCAGACTGTGAACTGACATGCACTCTCAATGTAATGAAAATAAATGTTAATAGTGAAGAAGGGACAAATTCCAAAGGTTGGAAAGATGAAAGTGGCCAACTTTTTAACTGTAGAGCTCAGATAAATAAAATAAGTAAAGAAAACTTTCTGGATGTCCCCATACATGGTAGCTCTTTATGGTTATCTTTTCTAGGCCGTTTTCTTTAGCTCAAGCTTTGAAAAATCAGATATTACTGGGAAACATCTCTCTCCACGTCCAGGTCAAAAATATTTCAGATGTATTCATGAATATTATTTGATTAGTTAATCATATAAATGGAAGAAAGAGAAGAATATACTACTATAGTATACTATACTACAGTATATATATATAGTTTACTATATTACTATATAGTAAAATGTAAAACAATTATTAGTTGTAAAGAAATTCCATAGATATTATCAGATTCGAGAACTATCAGGTGGAAAAATCCACAAGTACATAAAAGATCCTTTGTTCTTTTCTTACAATGAGAAAATTTCAATCACTAGAAAAATATACATAGAACATTATATGTTAATGTGAATATTTAATCACACTTAAAAATAAAAAAGTGCTTTCAGAGTTCCTCCTTTAAAAAGAGCTAAACACTTAAGTGAAAGAAATTATTGTCACTTTAGGAAGCTTTTAATGGTAAAAACGAGGATGGTCACAGTTCCGAGCACTAAACAGAAGGCCTTTCTTACATTATTTGATTTAGTCAACACAATGAAGGAAGCGTTTAGCATAAACATCCCGATTACACAGAAGAGGATATTTATCTTATGTGCTAACCCTGCTGAAATTCACATGGCTGTAACAGCAGAACTGGAACATTACAGCTTACTTCAAACCCATGGCTCACAAAAACTACATAATATTGGCCTGGTAATAGTGCCATCTTCACCATCAATAATTCTTAGCTTTATCCAAAGTCAGGTCAAGTTTCTTTACTACACATAAAAGAAACCATGATACTAGGCATGGCAGTGCAGTAGTATAAATTCCTCCAAAAAGTTCCATTTATAAAGATCCAGGGACAGGGCCCTTTTATATTTCCAGTGCCCTACACCTCTGCCTTTCTCTCTCTCAGTAGTTTTATGATCTGTCACTGCTTTAGCAGACAGCACATCAGCAAGTTTGCAGGGTAATTTTTTTGGACTGATCTCATTTATGCTTGCCCATTTCTTGCCAGTAACAAATCTTGTAAAAACACTTAGTGTTCCAGGGCTTTTCATATATAACTCATCTATCAGAAGGTTTAAAAAAAGTAATTCACAACATAGCTCTCCATCAAAAGAGGTAATCATTTCTATTTCTGTCTTCATGTAAGATATAATAATTCTGTAATTTATGGGGCCACAGAAGCACCGTGACTTATATCATTTGGAGCATAATGTGATCTTCTCTGATTAACAGCTGCCATTTATTCAGAGACTGTGAGGGACACTTTATATTTATTGAACATTCTCATTTAATTCTCACAACTGTGAGGAGAGCTATCATTGTCTCCACTTTATAGCTGCAGCAACAACTGTGGATCTCCGGGCCAACTTCAAACATGGGCAACTTTGATTATTCTGTCAATGAAGAAAGAGGTCAGGAAGCTGAATAAGGCTGAGTACCACCTGTCTCATATTAACATTGGCTACTGTATGATTTGTATATCCAGCCATCTCCTACAAAGTTAAAAAATATGTCCAAAGATAGGTTTTTTCATAAATTTCACATATCTAAATCTCAAAAGGTAGAATGCTAAGAATATCAAAAATTGCTGGGGAGTTAGCCCATTGGTTCTGGTGCCTGCCTCCTAAACACAAGGTTCTGAGTTTGATTCCTGGTACAAAAAAGAAGAAAGAAAGAAAGAA